>JAOBYE010464641.1:0-13579 GCA_025403585.1 Parazoanthus swiftii | reverse complement strand
TGTTCAGTATGTAAGAAATCTACCCTAGTGTACACATTTGGGAAGGAACCTGCCTCACTCTGGTACTGTCAGCTCAATGTTTTAAATTTGAAGTCATTGTTCCTCCAGTGTTGGAAAAATTTTTTTTTTTATTCTTTTTCATTCACGAAATGAAAAAATATATTTGCTCAGGAGCTGAACTAAGCTTTTGGCTGTCTGATTCTTGAAAACAGAACCTCAAATCAAAGTCAAGTTTTTATTGCTTGTTATCTCACCTTTTTGAGTGAACTATTTTAAAATCGTTTACTCAAGGACTCTGTACTGGATAGCTCGTAACAGTTTTAAAATGGTACCCTTACAATAAGCCAAAACTAGAAAGAGAATTATATACATGGTAAGTCCTGCTCTAGACAATGCCAGCCGGACAGGTGGTTTGTTTACATGAACAAGACTAGACATATATACATGTTGATACATGTTTATAATAAGTTTTGTCTAGTTCTTACGCTATAAATTTTAAGATACATTTCAAAATAAAATAATGATTTAAAAAACTAATTGCAAAATTTTGGGGGCGACACCAAAAAAAGAAGAAAAGAGTCCAGGCATTTTTCTCTCGGGGTTATTATCTCCAAGACAACTGGAAGGCTTCGTGTTTTACCATACGTGTCTCTCGCACACGCATTTTATTTTTAAACAGTAGTTTTACTAATAACCATGAAGCGATCTCATGCGTAGAAAAATTATAAATTTAACGCGTTTCCGGTGAGCACTGGCTAATTGTTTGTAGCTACCCCGTTGGATTTCGAGTAACACATAGCGTTTTCTTTTGAATAATTTACTTTTTAAAAGCAAAAGAACATCTCAAACGCTTTTAGGATACGTACTCTCTGAAAATTAGATCGTCCCTCTTACATAAAATTTTGCTTTTTATACTGATTCATCTTGAATATCCCCTCTTCTCTCCCGTTTTTACGCTTTGCCGAACAGTTGTATGCAAATTTTAAAAGCACGCATATTGATATTTGTTGGCCTGCATACAAGAATAATCGTGTAAATTAATTTTCACAACTAAAACAGGATGGTTTTGGCTCGTACCACAAAATTATACATTTCTTCTTCAATTATGCTGCGTTATTTTTCATTATTTTTACCAAAAGTGGCAAGTTTGGAAAGTTTCTCTTTTAATACAAAAATTATCGCCTGTAGTCAAATTTCAAGACAAGTTCTTAGCAATGCCAATTGAGATCGACTGTTATTGAATTAAACATTCGATTTATTTCCGTAATTGCTTGCCAAGCATTTTTAAATTTTAGAAGTCATGACAAATCTACCATCTAGATTTATTTCAGCCAAGAGTAAAACAAATCATCTGAAGGAAATTTATCTTCCCTCTTGGTTGTACACGACTCACCACTTTTCCTTTCGGCGGTTCGCCCTTCACAACCTCTGTTCCATTTGGGTAACGAATAACTTCGAAAGAACTCGAAGTAACATTTCCTCCTTTCACTTTCTTGGTCTCTGTGATCTTTGTAACTTCCTTAACCCCAGACTTGGTTTTTGTTTTCTCCTGTTGTTTGATTTTGATGTGAAAAGGTCCCTCTCCTTTGCTTTTGATGTCAACCTTCAGGCCATGTTTTGACTTTGCAGAACCATCATCTGAATCTATATCTTCCGACGACTCGTCAGCTTCGTTTCTGACAAACTCTATTGGTGAGTTCGAGCGACGATAGCCGGTCACCAAAAAAGAAAATACAGAAAGATGGAGAAAGAAAACAACAAATAGCTTCATTCTGGGAGTAAAAACTCCTAAGCGTTCTTCTTGGTATTCCTGTTCAAGATCGAGATGTTGTTTGGTGCAGGTGCTGTGACAAACTGAGAGGAACCGGAAACCAGAACAAATTTATTCGTTACACGTATTAACATATGCAAATACCAAAATCATCAAAGCACGCTTTTGTTTTCGTTGTATTATACCCTTTCAGTAATGCCCTTCGTGTTTTTTTAAAAGTTCTTCTCCTTTCTTTTCTTTTTTCAAATGCAAATGTTGAGAAAAACTTGACCTTGACTTTGAGTTCGTTTTTCTTTATAAGAACAAATTCTAAAAGTAAAAGTAAAAGTAAAAGAACACTCATGCTGAAATTTCAGTGCTTTAAAGCTAAAACAATCTCAGGCTGAGCTTTATGATTTTAGTTGAATGGAACAGAATGGTGGGTTCATGATTACATTCAAACCAAAATTGAAGTTTTCACGGCTACACGTTACCACGGCAAACACAGCACTGAATCAAGAACAAACAAAAGAGATACGTATTTCAAACATTATTGTATTGTTTTCTACAACTAATCCAGTGCAGGTGGAATAATTTGGAAATAAGAATAGTTTAAGAACAATACGATACTGTAGAGGGGAATCGTGCTTTTCAAGTCTTTTTTAATTCTTTAATACGGCTGATCGCTGCCTCAACACTTCCGCTTTTAAAACTACTTTCGAGACTTTTATTACAGATATCTCTTACATCTTTTAAGACAGACATTTGTTGAGTTCAACGAATGATTTCTTTGTTGGAATCGTTGAGAAAACGAAGCAGTTCTTTTCTAAGTTCTCTTAAACAGAGCCCAATTCAAACAATTTAAATATCATTGTTAAATTCCAGCACTTTTATTCTATAGTGAAACACAATAACACAATCTTCAAATATGTGAAGATAATTCAAACTGATTTCAAGTCTTCTATTTCTAAACAATAAGACGTTCTTTTCATAGCACTTTGAAAACTTCACAGGTTCATTAATTCTCTATCGCTTCATGGTTCTCTAAAACATGGCAAATCCAAATACCTTCAACTACTGTTTAACTCTAGCATCTCTATTCAAAAAGAAAAAGAAAAACGCAAAATCTTCAAACTTGAGAAGAAAAGTCAAGCTAGTCAAGACTGATACCGCGTTCATACCAAACGGCACTAAACATGATTTAATATTTTAAACTTGTTCGACTGAAATATGTTGGTACTGTTACATGTTTATAGGTTTTCACACGTTTTAAAACAAGCGCTTGAACGTTGTAACGACAAAGCAGTTTGTCTGTACAGGTTTTAAGCCATGCAGTCTGTCTTTTTAAACTGTCAAGTTGTTTTTCGATCATGAGCGAGTAGTGCATGTGAAAGCGGCATGAATAAATGAATCGTTCTTTTAATGGCACTGAAAACCTGACAGGGTAACTGGTTCTCTTTACTGGTAAACGCAGCAACAACATTCTAATGCAAACGTATTTCAGTGCTGTTTACAGCTATTTGAAAAACGTTGACACATGCAAAAGGCAACAAATTAAGAAAACTTCGTGTTCTACACTTGAGGAAGCTAAGCTGACTAACCATACTGTTAGACAACGAAAATCACAAAAACAGATTTTACGGTTTTAAGTTATATTTGGCATTATAGTAAAAGTGAAATTAGTTGAAATTGAAATATTAAAACTGAAATATAGAGTTCTACATTTATTCATAACTGATAAAGACTGCACAGCTGCAGCTGCCGTTCAACGTGCATTTAGCAAAACGAAAATATAATTATATTAGGGGTAACTAAAGTCTTTCTGATCAGGATAGTTTATTCCATATAACACAATACTTTACATTGCCTAGTAATGGCAGTTCGTGATGCCTAATACTGAATCTTACGTTTCCTATTACAGAAGTCTTATCTTCCATTTCTTAATACTGAAGTCTTATCTTGCGTGTCATAATACTGAAGTCTTATCTTACATTTCCTAATACTGAAGTCTTATCTTACATTTCCTAATACTGGTTTTATCTTACATTTCCTATTACAGAAGTCTTATCTTCCATTTCCTTATACTGAAGTCTTATCTTCCATTTCCTTATACAGAAGTCTTATCTTCCATTTCGTATTACAGAAGTCTTATCTTCCATTTCCTAATACTGAAGTCTTACATTTCCTATTACAGAAGTCTTATCTTACATTTCCCATTACAGAAGCCTTATCTTCCATTTCTTTATACTGAAGTCTTATCTTACATTTCCTACTACAGAAGTCTTATCTTACATTTCCTTATACTGAAGTCTTATCTTACATTTTCTATTACAGAAGTCTTATCTCCCATTTCCTTATACTGAAGTCTTATCTTCCATTTCCTTATACTGAAGTCTTGTCTTCCATTTCTTTATACTGAAGTCTTATCTTACATTTCCTATTACAGAAGTCTTATCGGCTTCCATTTCCTTATACTAAAGTCTTATCTTACATTTCCCATTACAAAAGTATTATCTTCCATTTCCTTATACTGAAGTCTTATCTTCCATTGCCTAATACTGAAGTCTTATCTTACATTTCCTATTACAGAAGTCTTATCTTCCGTTTCCTAATATCTTCCGTTTTCTACTTCTAAAATTTGATCTTTAATTGCCTAGTACTTGTAGTCTTAATTAACAAAACTAAGAAAGCGGCAGTTTAAGTTTGCAAGCGTCCTTGCTCTTTTTTTGTAACTCTGTGATAAAGGTTAGTTTATTTTTTCCTCAGTTAAAACTTCAGTGATTGTCTTTTTCTGGTCACGCTTCCTCTATTTTTCAAGGGCCGTTCTGTGATTGGCCACTCTTCCACTATTGTTCAAAGGCTGTTCTGTGACTGGCCACTCTTCCACTATTGTTCAAAGGCTGTTCTGTGATTGGCCACTCTTCCACTATTGTTTAAAGGCTGTTCTGTGATTGGCCACTCTTCCACTATTGTTCAAAGGCTGTTCTGTGATTGGCCACTCTTCCACTATTGTTCAATGGCTGTCAACGGCTCTCTTTAATACTGGTGACGCTTTCTCTATTCTTCAATGACTGTCTTAATGTTGTCATTTCTTATGTCACTCTTTTCAACGATATTCTTCAATTCTCTTCAACAGTTGACACAAATGTCCTCTCTCTCTGCTGGCAGGTAGCTGTTTTTTCACTGGGCACAAGAACAGCCTTTGACCAATAGAGGAAGAGCAGGCAATCAAAGGACAGCAATTAAAATTGTAGCGGAAAAGTAATCAGTTAAAGGACAGTCATACCGGTAATTGTAGAAGACCAAAGAAAAGCCATTGAAGAGGAATAATGTCTTTTTCAATGACTGTCCTTTGACTGACCAAGCTTCAGAAAAGTGACCAATCCAAGACAAGCTACTGAAGAGGAAGAGTGACCATTCAAAGGACAGCCTCGAAGACGTAGATTGATCAACCAAAGAATAGCCAGTGAAGAAAATTGGATGAATCAAGATCAACCAATCAAGAAACAGCCATTGAAGAGGAAGAGACAGCATTTAAAGAGGAACTAAACTGATCAATCAACTCATGGTCATTGAAAAAGAAGAGTAATCAATCAAGCAACAGCCATTGAAGGGGAAGAATGACCAATTATAGAACAGCCATTGAACAAGTTATGGAAGAGAGGCTTATCAATATTGAGCCACTTTAATATTGCTAAAAGTGCGCTAACACTTGTTACACGAGTAAATCGATTCTTTTTCTCAAGTATTAAAGGCAAATCTAAGTCCAGACAAGAAAAACCAGTTAAATCGCTGGTTTGAAGATCTGTTGCGTGCTGCATGGTATGCGAGCAACGTTGTTGCGGAAAGTCTGATCTACTCGGTTTCCACAACCCTGCTACGAACAAACTTGTTGCATGACAAATTGTTCGAGTGCGTGGTAATACTTGCAACAAAAAGTCCAACCTAAACGCAACAGTGTCGGACAACAAGCTGGAGAAAAACGTTGCTCGTATTAGTAGAACCGCACCTTAAAGCTCCCTGATATACAACAAACTTCAACCATGGTGTTCTGCTTAATGCATGTCAGTCACGTGGCGTCACGTGGGGTTAAACATTGAGCCCAGGGCCTTTGCGTAGAATGCGTCTTGTTGGCGTTCTTTTTGTTTGAGCACGGACAGCTGTTCCCGAATGGCGCGGTTACCAGGCTCTATCTGTAGTGCCTTGGAGAAGATAAATAACCTTAGATAATACTGTCATATTGCATCAGGTTGAGTACCTTACAAAGCTTTGGTTGGTCATTAAGCAATTTAGTTATCTAATGTCAAACATTCTAGTCTTTATAAGTCTTTTTAAAATTTTTCCATTTTTCAATAGTCCAGCTTTATATTCATAGTTGCCGCTGATTACAGTGACTACAGACTCGATTTCACAGCGTTAGCCTCGAATTAATGTTAGACATTCGTAAATACTAATGGAGGTATGAACAATATACATCAGTGTCTTGTTGGAGGTTCCGACTTCTAATCGCTCTCGATGGCATTTACGTATATCCAACACCAAGTCGAGGCTGAATCCGTAGAAATGAGTGACATAAGTCTATCGCTTTATCGGGTCATTGCATTCAGTGGTAGTTGCATGGGAATACGAAATTGACAGCTACATGTATTTCAAATGAAATTGTTGGTATCTGCAAAGTCTAATGTCACCAAAACCCAAAGAAATTGCAGAAGTCCAGTTAATAGACTGTCCGATATCTTGAAATGACATAATCAGAACTACCTGTACCAAATTTGACAACTGCATAATTATAAAGCTAAAAGCTAATTAAATCCTTTCCAGCGCTTATCTCCGGTTTCCGTAGTGTTAAGCGGATGAGAGTCCGTGACTCCCCCTGGACAGGACACTAATCCATCGCGGGTTAGCCCCTAGCAGAAGCTGGTACTCATTTATACAGTCTCACAGCTGAGTCGACTGGAGCAAGTCGAGTAAAGTACCTTGCTCAAGGACACAACACAGTGGTCAGGCCGGGGTTCGAACTCACGACCTTCAGGTTACGAGTCAGACACGCTAACCACTCGACCACTGCGCCGCCGACAAACAAATATAAGTAAAAAAGAAATTCGAAACGTCTAGAAATGTTTTTGCTCTTTCTACTTGTTCCAAAACTATAACTATTAATGTGAAGCAATGGGAGTTTTTACTCACCTTCTTCAGATCTTTTTCTGCCTTCTCCAGCTCGTTTAAAGCAATATGTGCCTGCAAACGTGAACGGCATTTTAATATTAAAACTTTACCGGCCCTGCTACACGCTGCAATACATTTTTCGTGCAACTTATCTCGCAACAGCGCCAGTTACAAAACAAAATGCACAAACCATTGGAACGTGTGCAGCATAGCCTGAATTTAACAGAATCATTGCATAAAGTAGGAAACAAGTTAAGGCCCTTTCAGTACACGCTGTACTTTTTACGTGCAACTTGTCCCGCAACGGCGGTTGCGGCATAAGTTGTACGAACCACTGCATAACGTACACAAAAATTGATAAAACCATTTAAAAAGTAAAACAAGTTTCTGTATACTCGCCGCAGAAAGTAGGAATGAGCTCTAGTTCTAATTTTCGCAGTCGCTGCAATGAGGTGTCTCGTAACAGTTCTAGGTATGTTAAGGCCGTGTTAAACGAGTCAATTTGCAACGACGATTTTCCGCGCAACAATGACAATGTTGCGTTGAAAATCGCTCCCGTGCAACATGTCACCGGGGACGATTTTCTGCGCTTTCTGGAACACATGCGCAGTTGTTCAACGAGATGATAATGATCCAGTCAAGTGTTCTAACCCTATAACATGTCACACACTCAGACGCCAATAAAGCTTTAGAACGGAAAACGCGAGGCTCTAACAACATGATATCGTTGGCAACCCAGGGCACCAGATTCTTTTTGAATGCCCTTGGTACGTGTATCACAGAAGTGGAACACGAATAATTTTCTATTTACAGTTTCAAGAGTCCATATGTACGCAATGATCTTCGGTCCTCTCAAGCCAGCTTCTAGGCTTGTTTTCACATGTTTAAGTTACGCTCAACGGCACAGGTGAGATTTTGGTGTGAAAGTTGATTTCTTGTATAATATTCAGATTTCGCTACCTGTACTGAAGGATCATACTTACAGTTCCTCGTCTGTATAAAGCTTTCACGTTTTCTTCATCCAACGATAATGCCTACAAGTGCAAGAGTCTTAAAAAACAGCTGGTATTCGAGTTTCAACAACATAAACCAACTAAATTAAATACTTATCGCAGAAAATATAACATGCACTTAACATTTTCAATCCTTGCACCTGTCCAGCTCTAATAATAAACAGTTACAAATTTCCGAACGAAGGCAGAATGGCCAATTTAGAGTTGCATGTGACGTCACGAAAAAATAAATCAAATCATAACTTTTAGTTAGATTTTTATGGTAGCTTGTAAATATGGATAATTTAGACTTTATAAAGTAGACTGGTCATAATTGCATTCTTACATGTGTTTTATTATGAAATGATCTATAGATGTTAACTGTTATGCAGAGTTAAGCAATTGAGTTGCCTGCTAGTCATGATGGTTTATGCATTATTAGCTTCTGGCCAGCCTTCCTGTTATGTGGGTTTATTAAATTCTACTAACACTGTCACATAGCACTGACAGGCCCTGCATGGAGAGCTTTCACGAAAGAATGTTAAATTTTTTTTTTTTTCACAAAACTAGCAAAAAAATAAATATACAGTATTAATATTTATATTGCTCATTCTGCTGTTCAATGACAATCTACAATGTGTTTTTAAACCATTACCTTGCTGCAGTTTTCAATTACATGTTGGTGACGCCCCAACTTTCCCTGACATGCGGCCAAGTTGAGATAGCAAGACAGTTTCAGTTGACCTGAAATTGATTAAAAGAACTTTCTAGAGTTACTGTACATTTTCATTTTGCCACTGCTTTTCTTGTGGTAATTTGTACATTTTCCTTTTTCATGAATGCTTACCCTGTTTTACAGAACAGAAAGAACTAGTACCGGTAATGCTCTCACTGCCAAAGTAATGGTAGTAATGAAAGAACTCCAGTACCGGTAATGTTCTCACTGCCAAAGTAATGGTAATATAAACTCGAACTGAAAGAGGTAGTTAGTTCCTATACAGTGACCCAATAGAACCAGACTGCTTTTAAGGCTATGAAAGAGGAAGTTGAATATATACTGGTAGTGAGAGTCTCATTCTTTGTCATATGGTAAAAAACATCAGAAGTTATCAATTTCTGGAGGCCTGTGCTATATTTGGAATTAATTTGCACACCTGACTGTATAATTTCCAAATACAATACTGTACTGTAAACTGCATTTGCCCTTCAAAGCTACATGACTACCAATACAAACTGCACCTCACTCATTTCAGTAACTATAATTATCACTGGTAAATGATTTAGATTTATCATTTTCCTCTAAGCAAATAAAATATAATTATAATTATTACAATAATATATAAAACTAACAATTTAACAATATCTAGAACCAAAACTATTCTAAAGGGAAAAAAAATTGTCATTTTTACTGCTTGTTATAAGGCTACTATTGCCAGTCAGTTTACTTACGACACGGATCTTGCTGCCCATCGAGTGCTGTATCCTTTAGCAGAATGAGCATTTTCAATGCTCTGCTGTAGCGACGAGCAGCCACCACCCACTTGCCCTCCTGCAAAAAGGAACAAGAAACTGGTTAAAAAAAGACTTATATTTTCCTCTAATAATTCAGACTTGTAAGTTCTTGTCAAGAACCTCTGATAATTCACTGTCACCTGCACTTGTTTCAAAACTAATCATCGATCCTTGAAGGCAATAAACTACAACCAAAGAACACCAACCTTGAAACATTCTGTCCCTCTAGACTTGTGATGATTAGCAAGTTGTAGTTTCTCTGCTGGTGAACATTGCCAGAGTTGCTTCACCTAAGGATTTTATTTCAAGGGACCGCTCATTATTTATACCAGAGGAAAGGTCAGCAAAAAATAGGGGATTGGCTCGCCATATTTTTGTTAGAGGGAAAGGGGGGTAGGCACATTGGCAGGGGGGTACACTGGGTGCACATGCACCCGCCCATCTGTCCGAAAAGTTCCACGTACAAATGATTAATACTGACAGCAAAAAGAATACATTTTTAAAGACTGCTGACACAAGGTCCATTCATATTTGAGGTGCATCCCTCTGCAAAAAAATGCTCACTATGCCCCTGGGGTAAAGATAAATTTCTGAAATTTGACAGGGTTCATATAGGTATGTGAACTAGATAAAGGGGGAGGGGGGTCATGCAATTTTTGTTTTCAAATGATGGGGGTAACCTTTAGGATTGTTTTTAGACTGCTTGGGAATCTCGCTAGAACCCTTCCGGTATGAATAATGAATGGTGCCTTATTGTATTTATTTATAGATACACAAAAATTACTCATATTAACTTATGCTTGTACATATTCATACACATGTGTGTACACATATAAACTATTCTGACTATTCACCCACCCTGCTGAAGTTCAGGAGTTCTAGTTCACACAGTTGAATGTCCCTGGAGTCAGCTCCAAAACACTCGAAGCCGACTTGGTCAGATGGGTGGAGTTTAATGTGGCACAGTTCATTCTGATGCATGCACTCCAGACAGCTGTCAAGCACCTCTGATAATTCACTGTCACCTGCATTTTAAAAAAGTCACATGTCACACAGTCCAGCATATGTATAAAACTACCATAAAACCTCGAAAAGAGGCCCAGCAGAATTAACCTCAAGATGGAGCCTATCTCGAAATGAAGCCCATCCATGAGCTTGACTTTTCAAGATAGTTCAGGCTTCTTTTTGAGATAGAACTTACAGAAATAAACAATGAAAAAACACTTGAATGGTCAGATGAACCTCATCCAAGGGTCCTAAATAAAAAAGAAGCTGATAGGCTTATTTTTGAGGGTTTTTTCAGTTGGTATACAACATTCATTTGAGTTTATTATAAATGTAATCACTTTTATTATCATGTAGTGACACACTGAGGGAACTTTTACAATGTACGCACTTTGTATAAAAGTCAAACATTAGACTTGGTTATAATAAATGGTTTGTGGCCTTTTTCAAGAATTTGGATGCGAGCACACAGTGTAACAACACTGGTCTGCTTACCTTCACCAATAACTATTTCTTTTTCACTATCTTCGATGACTTTCCCATTTTGCAAGCAACATTTTATTTGCACTGAAATCAGAGTAAGATTTGTTAAACACTGTGCCTTTAAAAAGTTTCATTTCTGCTTGTCCATTGTTGTAGCATCAATATTGACATACTTATAAAAGTCAATGTTTATATGTGCATCATAATTTTAAAATTAGCTGATTAGCCAGTGTTCAACTCTCAATACAGTGCAATACCCATTGGTACCAGGTTGATGTATTTAATCTAATTCATTCTAACTGGTAAATAATCAAGGTAATGATAATGTACTAATCAAACCAAGCCCCCCCCCCACCTTCATTCCCCTCTCCCTTTCCCCATACTGTAGCTCCATAGACAAATCCCTGTTCATTTGTATTTGTGAAGCTTGTGATTTCCTACCCTATGCTCCACATCAACCAGATTCTAAATATATAACACAAACTTTAAATATTGGCGTATACTTACCTCGACATTTTGACCCTTCACTCGGTGAATCAAGTCCAATTCCCTTCCTAATCGTTATCTTTGTATATATCCCTGTTTGCATTTCCATTCATTCTTCATTCCCAATTCTTCGCACACAGTTAAATTTCACCCTTTCGATCGTATGGAACGCGGGCTCAACCCTTCGAGCATTTTTTATTTCCGTGGTTGATTGGTCAGACTAGAAACATAAGCCAATCAGAGTCTGTTTTAGAACGCACGGGCAGCCAACATGTGCAGTGTCGTGACTACAGTATACTTTGTTTTGCAGTAAGGAGAATGGAGTGGTTGTTATTATAAATAATGAATTTATATCGAGCTGCTTGCCAGAAATGGTGAAGTTGGAGTTTCATTACATATTTAAACATTCATTTGAAACAGTTGTACGAGCATACTTCCAGAAGGTACGTGATATATAAAGTGTCTAGTTCCGAAAGAGCTTTATACGGTTATTACAGAATTTCGAGATTTAGAATATAGATGTAGTTTTTAGCAACACCTATCAGCTAATAGCCAAAAATTCTTTATAAACTCTCGATAATATCGGATAGTTGCCGACTTTTGGAAATTCTAATGCTGGAGTCAAGACTCTCCCTTGTCGAGATGTCGTGTTTGTAGTGCGTTTAAAATGAATTGAAATTATTGTCGCCGTATGTCCAAATTATGCTGGAGTCCAGACTCTCCCTTGTCGAGATGTGCTACCACAGACAAACCTGATACCATCGTGTTTGTAGTGTGTTTATGAATTTAAAACTAAGCTAAAACGTCTCCGCTGTCGCACAAGTGCAAAATGCGGGAGAAAAATGCTCGAGTTTTTCAAATTCTCAGAGAATGTGGGAGATTTTCACCTAATTTTCAGCTGTAGTTCCAAACAATATGCGGGAGTCTCCAACGGATGCGCGAGGGTAATTGGTATTAGAACATACTGTAGCTGGCAACTTTTTGTGCGCTTTTTGTATGGTGTGAGCATGCATCTGTAACTCAAGAGATGCACACTTGTGCGTCTATTTAATGGCGTGCTCGCGTTCAACCAATAAAAATGCTCAGAATGGTTTGGGAGAATTTCATATGTTATCAGCTTACATGTATTTTTTCTTATAAATACTGCTTAAAGTGGCAGAGGCAATGTTCTAAAAGAAATGGTCCATACTTTAGTTGTGCATCTATCGAGTTATGGATGCACTTGGGAAGTTGGGAGAGTACTTGAGAAGCTAGAGAAACACTCGGCTTCACCTCGTGCCACTCTAACGCTTCTCTCGTGCTTTCCCAACTTCCCAAGTGCATCCATAACTCGATAGATACACAACTAAAGTATGGACCATTTCTTTTAGAACATTGCCTCTGCCACTTTCAATCAGGATACCGTATAGCTTTTTTCACATGTGCGAAATATAACCAATCAGCGCAAGCGATTTAGTTGTTCAGCCAATCAGGCTTTGCACTTTAATGGCTTCTCAGAAAGATCTGGCAGTTTCATGTTTTGTGGCACGTTTCCTCAGCGAAAATGGAGGAAAATAGATTTGCTGCCGTTGCTCGCATAAGAACTTTCAATTATGTATTTACAATAAAAATTGTCGTTATACGAGTAATAAAAAGCTCACAGCATAGAAAGTGCTTTGTACGGGATTATTTTTATTCACTCGTGGCTTGTGACTAAACACTCACTCGCTCGAAGACTCGCTCATTCGTGTTTAGCCACAAGCCACTCGTGAATAAAATCCCGTATGTCGCACTTTCTATGAAGTAAACTATATATATTTAACAATAGTTCTACAAACGCGCATTGGATATATGAGCTTTTAGATAGTAGACAAGGCGCTGAGCACTGAGTCAGCTATCATAAACTCATACCCAACAAGCGTGTGTGGACACTGGATGAAAATATCTCGAACTTTATATTCTACCAACTTGAGTTTTCGGTCATTTTGAGGGAAAATAATTTCCCATGATAAAATTGTCAGTTTCCATATTTTTGACAAACTACAGGAAATAGGATTTAATTAGACCTTGATTAGAGAACCTATCTGATTACCAGAAATCCAGTGCTTGGTATTAGTTTAATAAAACTTTATATATATATGTAAAAACATGTGAAGTTTAAAATTTAAAATATGATGGCGCAGTAAAGGACTTTAAAACTTTGCTA
>JAOBYE010464530.1:0-13580 GCA_025403585.1 Parazoanthus swiftii | reverse complement strand
AAAGATAACATAAAACACTGCAATACTGTTACGTAAGAAAACTACTTAGTAATACTGATAAAAATAAATATCTTATATGGCATAGAAAAGTTTCCAAATCTGAAGAAAATATTTTTTGAGCAATTCGTTAGGTTGATTATAAATTATTAAACACAATAGTTTTGGCGTGAAACATTCTGTGGCAGTCAATAATCACTTTGAGAAATTCCTCAATTTAGTTCGAACAAAGCGTGTAGAAATGCCCATTGCAAAAAAGACACTGTACAAAGATGAACATGCACAGGACGATTGATGGTAATTAAAAAGCTGTGATTACTGATCACCTTTCTACAAATGACCATAGTTCCAACCAGCCCAGAGTTTGGATCTTTAACTGAATCCACATCCGAGTAGTACGCCGAAGTGACACAGTTGGTGTCATTAGGTCCAGGGCCCGCTCGATCAGGAACGGTCCATTTGTACTTGTACAAGGTTCCTGGAGCGACTTTGCCATCACGCCTCTCAGCACCGCGAGTCCCGTCCTTGTAATCTGAGCCTTCCATATCTTTGCTGTGTTAAATATTTGGAACAAAAATGTATGAGCACTATGCCTCTATTTTTACAGAGCTTATAACTGTCAGTACATTTAAGTTCTGCAATATATGCATTTTTGTTCAAGGAAATGAAGGATAAAAGGAAAGTAAAGATTGCTCTTTAGGCGATGCGTTGTCAACTTACAACACAACGCAGCAGGACAGAAACCCCCGCACCGCCCGACTTGCACAGCACAGCACAGCACAGCATAGCTTATCTCACCACAGCACAGTACAGTAAGTACAGTACACACCTCTTATTAGCCGAGTGCTCGGTCCGGCCGTACGGCAAGTTATGGACCGAGTTTTTTTCTTTCCTTTTATGGCCCAAGCGCGAAGGAAAAAATGAGGACCCATAACTTGCCATACGGACCGAGCAAACGAGGCTAATAAGATGTTTATTATATGGCTTTGCTGATTCTTTGAAGTAAGTGAGGCTGTAAAGACAGCCGCTCTAGAACTAGAGGTCCGTACGGCTACTTACGGACCTCAAATTGACCAATCACAGCACGCGAAATCAGTCGGCCATCTAATAAAGTACAGCACAGTGCAGTACAGTAAATTAAAGTAGAATCTAGTGCAGCACAGTACAGAAAATTTTAGTACAATACAGCAGAATGAGCCCTCCGTAACGCATAAAACAGCTCAGCGTAGCTTATCGCAGTACACTATAGCACAGTACAGTACATTAAAGTTCATTAAAGTACAGTGTGGAGTGCAGCACAGTTTATTACTCTGTAGTACAGTTTAGCACACTACAGAATTTATAAAGAGCCAACTGTATCGCAACGGAACGAAAAATCCGCAGTATTGAACAATAGTACATGCTCTTGCTTGGCTTAAACAAACCTGCTTGGTTTTGTCGGCAATTTCCTAGACAGATCACCTGACATCTTAATTTAGACTTCACTGCAACGGTTTCTCTGTATTTTTGCCACCGTAACTTCTCTCAAAACTCGAAAGTCATACAAAATGTGGTAAGCACAAGTGGCAGCTTAAACAGAGACAACAAAGGTTAGTTTACCTGTACAGAACGCCGTGAGGGTGAATGGAGTAAGCGCGCGTTGCATTGTTCTTAAACACCACCTCAATGGTATCACCAACCTCAGCATAAATAATTGGTCCCATCACCCCGAGGTGCCTGTTGCTGTTATTGTCCCGTTGCTTTTCCGTCCTGAATGTAGCGTCAGTGTATTCGCGATATAAAGCTTTCTTGTACCTGCGCCCAATCCTGTTGCTGGCCTGATTCGTAAAAGTACCGCCATGCCTAAAATGTTTAAAAAGTATATTTTGGTGAAGTTTTAATACTTATTTTAAATGAAATCACAGGGCATCCTCAATTTCTTTTATTAATGCAGCGGAGCAGGGAAGCAAACTCTACTATATTACTGAAAACCAGTGAAACACCGTAAAACTCCATCAATTTAAGCTCCCGGGAGGATGGGGGGGAGGGGGGGGGGTTGTCACTGAACAAACATGTATATACTACTACTGACCCCCCCGAAACACACACACACATACACGATTTAATTCCTTCCGCCTACTCTCTCTCCCCTCGACTTAAAATAGCTTCCCGCTTTCACAGACGTCTTTCATAATTCAATTCATTGATTATGTTACCTCTTCTACCTGCCTAGACGGTTTTAGCTGTGTTCGCCTTTGACTACAAAAAAACTGATTAAAGAAGTTATGGGGAATTTACTCGCTATCTTGCAGGGAAACTCCCTTCAGTTCTTGTTGACCAGACGGCGCATAGTCCCATATTCTCTCCACCGCTGCAATGTAGTAGCGCCGCGTTTTTCCGAACTCAAGTTTTTTTTCAGATGATTTCTGGCACTTGTCCACCTTAAACTTTGCCTGCATTCCCGCGCTGTAGTGGTCAGCAGTTTTGCATACTAACGCCCATTCTCCAACATTGTCAGGTTCCATGTATACTGTCGCAAACGATCCTTTGAATGAACAGAAAGGGCTTCAGTTAAATTGTGATTTTTTTGCGTTTTTAAACTGTAACCATCACGTGTATAATATGACCCAGACCAATTAGTCGTTCTGCTGTCAGCGTCTTATCTAGCCTCCGGGCAGACTGGTGTTTTCTTTCGCCGCGTGAGGAAAGCCCTCTTGCAGCGAACGAGAACAATAGTCTGCGGAGAGGTTTAATCTCATCCAAAGCCAGCAAATATAGCTAAACTATGAAGCTTTTAATCATTACTCATTGCTTTCATTAATGGGTGAAAGAAAACATGACCAACCGAAGTTTCTGCTTTATGTCCGTCAGTTTTGCTCGTTGTACCTTTTTCTGCATATTCTCGAGTTTCTTTTAACTTCTTTTATTTTTGTTTAAACTGATTTTACCATGATGTTGTTTACACTGATGTTACGTCATTAGTCCAACCATAGGTGTTAAGACCTTCTGCAGACTACCTGACATAGGGAGGCGGAAACACGAAACCAATCCCAATTACTATTGACATTGCTGAAGTGTCAACTAAAACACTGACAGGAACTATCATTGAAACATTGATGTTGTGAAGATAAGGATAATGTGCTTTGTTCTTCTTGGCTACCCCTTGTAATGAAAGACACATTGTAATTGAAAGAAAATTCCAAATCCGAGTACAAATGTCAACCTGGTAAGAGACTGACGGTGTCCTTCCTGCTACTGTCCTGCATTATTGTCTGACCATGAAAGGCAGCCGTGTGCATGTCCACTTCGTTGCCGAGACCAATCAGATGCCATGAAACTTTGTCCCCTTTGCACATGCGCAGCCCATCCAGGTTGGCGTAGAGGCGGCCGTTAATGCCGTGCATCTTGTTGCTTTCTTTGTAACCGTCGTCATCTGAAAATGTGAATAACAAGTTTTAAGTAATGAGATGATTTTGAGAGATGATGTCTATACAATACGATACGATACGGTACACGATACAATACGACACATACGATACAGTACATTACAGTACCGTACAACAAAATGCAATACAATACAATAAAAAACAGTACAATACAAATCAAAACAGTACAATCTTTATTTATAGAGGGTGAACCTAATAACCAGCTACAGTTTTCTAACTTGTGACCTTCAACAGAAAATTTTAAAAACAAAGTAATTCAGAAGAAAAAAATATTTAAGGTATTGTAAATTTAGAAGATATGACGTTAAACCAGTTACTATTTAACTGACTAGCATAGTCCTGTTTTAATTTAAAATCTAAAAATGCGGTAGAAGCTTTAAAAGCACACCAGTTAATCTCTTCTAATTTCGCTGATTTCTATAATCATTCATTCGATTTGGTCATACCGGGGTTTTGTTATTATAGCCATTTAAAGAACATAAACGAACTTTATTTTTCCTCACCGTCATTAATCTTGCCTGGAGTTTTACAAAACGTTTGTTTATTTTCCTGGTGATACCAAGACACACTTTCATCTGTGACTGTGAACAGCAACACAAATTCCTTGTCGATAGACTTCTGACGTCCCTTGGAATCCAGCGTCCCTTTCTTACATGTCAACAGGGGACCGATAAGTCCTGCAATAAACGTGACATAAAATATGCCGTCAGTATCAACAAATGTATTGTTCCGCTCTATGCTTGAATTTTGGTGCAAAATTTGTAATTAAAACGATTCACCAAACCAAGCAATGGTGTGACAATTTGTATGTCATCATCATCATCATCATCATCATCATCATCATCATCATCATCATCATCATCATCATCATCATCATCATCGCAAAACAACAATTTAATTCGACCACATCAGTTCATGAGAGTCGACGAAAGGTCAGGATTGTCGCTTAGAGTTCATGATAAACGACAGTTCATGAGAGTCACTGACAGTAAGTGTGAGTCGTTGAGAGTCCATGAGGATCTCTGGTAGTTCATGAGTATCAGAAACGTATGAAAGTCGGTGATAGTTACGAGAGTCGTGGGAGTACATGAGAGTCGATGAAAATTCGTGAGAGTGGGTGAGAGTGCAAAAGAACCAGTGAGAGTTCGTGAGAGTATGTGAGAGTTCATGAAAGTCGTTGACAGTTCATGAGAGTCAATGGGAGTTCGTGGGAGTAGCTAAGATCATGAGATTTGCTGAGGGCTCTTGAGAGTCAATAAATCGAGTTCACAAAAGTCGCTGAGGGTTTTTGAGAGTCGAAGTTGCTGTATAGCTGAAAAGATTGGCTACAGTTGTTTAGAACCGCGCGATCTAAGTTTCTTGCGACGGCCCAACGACGTTTTGAAAAGGTGAATATATTTGTTCCAAAGCCTTACTTTTGAACTACTGCATCGTTTTAAAGATAAACTATATATGCGCGCTCGTAGGCCTGTTCCTTTTTTTGCAATTACATTTCCAAAACTACGAAAGTTGCATGATGAACAATATAGTACTTCATTATCGTCTAACGACTATATTTTCCAAAATATCAGCTTTAGTAGCTTGTACGATAACGGCCAAAACTGGTTAATTTCTGAAATTGTGATTAGAGCTTCATAAATGAAAGAAACAGCGAGTAGAGCATATACTTAAAAGCCGTCAGTCATTTCGAAAAACTTTCCTCTAGAATATTGTTGACATGCCTTGTTTTTCGCCGTATAAGCGATTAACCAGAATAGATACGTACTGCCAGTACATATCTTTACAATTTTTTGCCAACGAATGTTTTAAGGTTTTACTGATCCTTTGAACGTACAAAGCCTCCGGCAAGCCATCTCTTTGATCAAGGCCGAGAAAAACTTCACAAAAGTTTGAGCCCCTTGTGTCTCAAGAGTATTCCACTAACTAACCTCTTAAACAATAGAAATTTGGAGTCCATAATAACAATGGCAAGGCAGCTTGCAACTTTATCGGGTTAGACACTTGCTAAAGTTTTATTGACATCCAAATATTTGGCTGGCTGAACTAAACTTGTTTCTGGCAGCGTTGCGTCATTGTTCTGAAAAATTATTTCTAGCCTGTTCGTGTAGCGGCTGTTTACTACAAGTACATGGCACAAGAACAATGGCCATTCGAGCTGATGCACGAGAATGGGTCGACCAGCAGCTGCTTAAAGCAGCCCTCTAATTGGCTTATCGAACAATAACGATAATAATAACCAACACCTTTAAACAATGCAAAACCAAGCAAATACAAAGGAGCTGCTTTGTTTATCAATCACAATACGAGACAAAAGAGCTACGCTATTGCCGCATGAGAGTTAATGGTAGGTCGCGAGCGTCTCTGAGGGTTGGTGACAGTCGCAAAGAGTTCGAGAGTCGGTGACAATTCATGAGAATCGGTGAGAACTCGTGAGAGACCCTAAGAGATCGTAAAGGGTCCAAGAGAGTTCATGGGAATCGGTGAGAGTTTATGAGAGTCGGTGAGGACTCGTGAGAGACCCTAATAAGTCGCGAGGGTCCAAGAGATTACATGGGAGTCGGTGAGAATTCATGAGAGTCGGTGAGAGTTCATGAGAGTCGGTGAGAACTCGTGAGAGACCCTAAGAGATCGTAAGGGTCCAAGAGAGTTCACGAGAGTAGGTGATAGTTCATGAGAATCGGTGAGAGTACAAGAGAGTCGTTGAGAACTCGCGAGAGACCTTAAGAGGTCATGAGGGTCCAAGAGAGTTCATGAGAGTAGGCGAGGGTTTATGAGAGTTGGTGAGAGTTCATGCTGAGAGTCGGTGAGAACTCGTGGGAGACCATAAGAGATCATGAGGGTCCAAGAGATTCCATGAGAGAAGGTGAGAGTTCATGAGTCGCTGAGAGTTCAGGAAAATCCCTAGGAGGTGATGAAAGTTGGTGAGAGTTCGTGAGAGTCGGTTGGAATTCATAAGAGTCGCTGAGAGTCATGAGGGTCGGTGGGAGTTCATGAGAGTCGCTGAGATTTGTAAAAGGTCCTTGTGTGTCGGTGAGGATTAAGGAAGTTGGTGAAGCGTAATGAGAGTCCTTGAAAGTCGCAAGACGTTCATTAGAGTCAACGAAAGTTTATGAGAGTTGCTAACAAGTCATGAAAATAAACAGTACAAGAGAGTCGGTGGCAGCTCAGGGGAATTGCTGAGAGCTCATGAGAGTCAATGAGAGCTCGTGGAAGTCGATAAAATTTACGTGAGAGTTCATGAGAGTCGGCCAGTGAGAGTTCGTGAGAATCGTTGAGAGTTCAGAAGATCACGAGAGTCGGTGAGAGTAAACTAAGAGTCAGTGAGAGTTCTTGAGAGTCGGTGAGAGTTCGTAAAAGTCGCTGACAGTTTATGAGAATTGAACGTTCATGTTAGGGCTCATGGAGTCGCTGGCAGTTGATGAGAGCCGCTGAGAGTTCATATGAGTCTTTGCGCATTTAATCCTGAGAGTGAAGAGTTCATGGGAGTCGATGAGATGAGAGTTCATGAAAGTCGCGAGAGTGCATGACATTCTTAAAATTCATGAACATCGCGGAGAGTTCATGGGAGTTGCTGCGAGTTCATTTGAGTAACTGTGAAATAGTGAGAGTAGCTGAGAGTACATGAGACTCGGTGGGAGTTCGTGAGGGTAGCTAGGATCATGAGGTTTGGCGCGAGTTCATGAGAGTCTATGAGAAATCTTGAGAGGAAAAAACGTTTGAGAGTTGATGAGTGGTCGAGAAGGTTGATGATAGAACGTGAAAGTCGCTACGAGTTTATTAGGGTCGACCGTGAACGAGAGTCGTGAGAGTTCATCGGAGTCGTTGAGAGTTCATGGGACTCGACGAGAGTTTAGAAGATTCGCCGAGGGTTCATGACAGTCGATTCGAGTTCATAAAAGTCGCTGGGAGTTTTCGAGAGTGAAGCGTTGCTGTTACATTATTACGTTGTTGTTACGCTGCACGGCTACAGTACCATCTCTTTGATACTTCACAAAAACGTGAGCCCCCTTGTGTCTCAAGAGTATTCCACTAACTAACCTCTTAAACAAGAGAAATTTTGAGTCCATAATAACAATAGCAAGGCAGCTAGCAACTTTAATCCGGGTTTGACACTTGTTTAGTTTGATTGACATCTAAAGATTTGGATGGTTGAACCGCTAAACTGTTAGCCAATCACCATTGAGTTGCGGCATTGATATAAAAAATATTCATATTCATGAGGAGGCTACTTACTGCAAGTGCATGACACATTAGAATCGATGGCAGTTAATGAAATCCACTAAGAATTCTTGAAAGTGAGAATTCGCGAGAGTCTGTGAGAGTTCATGAGACTCGCTAAGAGTTCACTAAGTGAGGGTCGATGAAAGTTCATGGAGTAGGTGAAAATCCATTAGAGTCGCGGAGAGTTCGTAAGAGTCGGCAAGCGTTTTTGACTGAGAGTCTGCGAGAGTCGCTAATAGCTCATGACAGTCAATGGTAGTTCTAGAGATCCGGTGATGGTTCACTACAGTCGGCAAAAACTCATGAGAGTCGGTGAGACTGAGTTCACTAGGGTCGCTGAGAACTCAAATGGGTTGATAAAAATTCATCAAAGTCGAGAACTCGTGTAAGTCGATGAGAACTCATTAGAGTTAGAGAGAGTTCATGAATGTCGATTGGAGTTCTTCTGAGTGTTCACGAGGGTCTGCGAGAGCGTCTGAGAGTCGATAAAAGTTCACTGATGAAGATCACCAAAATTCATGAAAGTCAGTGAAAGTTTATTAAGGTCGGTCAGAGTTATGGCTGTGTAAGCGGTCTATTAATTGAGAATCGCAAGGCCCTTAGAAACAGCAATTCGAATGATACAATAGCCTCTGATGTATGCGCTGCTTCTACCAAGTGTTAAGTAGCCAATTACAGTAACTTTTTGTCCCTTCTTAATAAATATATAATAAGGATTTGTTTTAATGTCTCGATCATAATAAACCTTTTCTGCAGTTAGAATCCTTAACAAAATCTCTGCGCTTATTCAATACACGCAGTGACGTGTGTCAAGTATGGAGTTTTTACAACAAATAAGGGAGCGAACCTGAATAGCTGTCCTTGATCGGGTTCACCGCCGAGTAGTAAGCTGATGTGATGCATTGCGCGTCTTCCCGCGTGGGTCCCACAAGCTCAGGAACAGACCACGTGTACACATGCGTCTGATTTGGGTTGACTACGTCATCGAACTTGGCTCTCCCGGATGTGAAATCATGGTACAGGGCTCCTTCGTTCGATTTGTTGGCAAACACGCCATGAGGTTCTATTGAATAGTTTCTTGATGCCTGGTAAGATTGTCAGAAAAATGGATTGGTTAAATGGTGTGTTTTGTTTGGGTGCATCAAACACTCTTAAATTGATTTGTCTTTCTCCGTGATTAAATTGGAGTGTTTGCTTTGACTTGGAGGATTCCTTTAAAGATGTTTGAACAAGAAGCAAGATAAAAATACAAAAAAAACCGTGTTCAGCAAGACAGGCGTCAATTGAATGAAGTTCTTATTCTAGACCCAAATCAGTACAATAAAGCACGCAGTGCTGGTTGAGTCTTTTAAGAGTTTGAACCTCAAAGGAAAATAAAAGTATACGGCAAACCTGAAGGAAATTAAACTAACTGTACTTCTGTACTTGATGAAGGCATAGCCACATCGCTGTAATTGTGTGGTGTTACGGTCGTCCCCCTGAAAAAGTTGATTCTTTGCCCTTCATTCAGTTCGCTCCTAACTAATAACGGTTTCGCTGGGACAAAAAGTTTTTACGGAAATCGATTGGTCTCCATAACGAAAATGCCGTCTAAGCTACCATCGTAAATTTACGGTTTCTCTGTTTTACATAAAGCGTACAACAATTTTATTAATATTATAATTACTATTGTCATTGTTACTACTGTTATTATTCGTAGTAGTCCAATGTTGTGGTAGTAGTAGCACTTATCATAATAATAACTTCCTCAAATCTTATTGGTCTGTTAATCTCTTTATTATTCATTAATTTGTTTGTTTGTTAACTGTCCGATTACACTGAACTAGTTATGGGAAACCTGACTGAGCCAATCACAATCTGACTTTTTGGCTCATGAGCCAATCACAAGTAAGTGAATAATTACCATGACAACGACCGACTCACCTCTCAAAAGCAAGCAGAATGGAAGATTTTTCCCCTGCCAGTAATTTCTTTTAATACGCAGTGAGTTCTTTGCAAAGCAGATTGACATGGTAATGCCAGATTCGTTACAAACAAACCAGTAATTTGTCTTATCTCGGAAATTGTAATTGTTATGATAAGTTGGAATTAGGTCTTCGTGTCGTGCAATTCAGTCTGTAATCATATTCGTGACAAACAAATCGGACTCCCGCTTCGCGTTCCTCCAATTTTGTTATCACTCATATGATTACAGACCGAACTGGACTCCACTCAGTCTTATCACCACTATTATGAGTAGTATACTGTCGCAACGATAATATATTGCTCCTGTGCAATGTTACTTATCTATCAGACATTTAAGTGGACAACCTACCAAGTTCTTGAACTTAATCACAATTGTGTCGCCAACTTCAGCCCGAATAATCGGTCCTAGAAATCCAAGGTGTACCGCTTTTGCTTTCTTGACTGTAAAAGATCCATCAGTGTACTCAAAATAAAGCGCTTTCTTGTATTGACCGCCAATGCGAAGATCTCCCTTGGAGAAAAATACTTCTGAGTCACTGAAATATAATTTTTATAAAATTAGTTAAGTGAAGGTCTAAAAATTAACAGGAATCATTACTATTTGTACACGCATACAGTCTAGTCCACTTATCAGCCGCCTTAAGTGAACTAAATAACAAAATACTTGTGATTCGAGCAAGTCTGACTTTCACATCGGTCCAAAACGTTTATTAACCAAAAGTATAGAACTTAAGGTTTCATTTTGATTTTCCTATAAAACTGAACGTACGATAGGCGTCATTTCTGGGAATCATAACCTCGGTGCTCGCATAGTGCCCTTCTTTTCTTCAACATTTTTATTATATCGGTAAACGATTTTATTACCTGTCATTATCATCACCATCTTCATTTATATCTTGAGGCTGTTATTACACCACTACACCATTATTGCACGAGAGAAGCAATTAAGACCATTGCTGTTTCGAAATGAAAATTTAAAGGGACGAAGGAAGTTATACTCACACTTTATGTTACTAAAATGTTTGAAAGCTTCCCTGAAATTGGAAATAGAGGGGAGTTCAAACATCTCATACTTTAACTTACTAACTTGCTTGCTTGCATACTTACTTATACTGCTTACTTACGTACTTACTTACTTACTTACCGACTTACATACATACATAGTCTTACGAGTCCTCTTGTAACTTAATGCTTACAATAATTTTTAATACTGAACCTTTCAAATAGTTAAACTTAATTTTATTATCGTGTCATTCCTATATCTGATATAGCTGATCGCTGGTTGATATCAGCGGATTTGTGTAATCAGTTGATCGGTTTTTAATCAGGATAAATAGAGCATAATAATGATAATAATAATAATAATAATAATAATAATTATTATTATTATTATTATTATTATAATTATAATTATAATTATAATTATAATAACAATAAAAATAATATAATACTTAATTTCTCACTTATCTACCAACTTAATTACAAACATATACTTGCTTCTAATTATACTAACTTACGTAGTTATTTACCGACTTACTTCTTTACTTATAAAAGGCAAGGGAAACATATTGATGAATGTAGATCTTCTGGTATGAGATAGTCAAAATGCTTTTACCTTCCACTGGCGTTAAGGCTTCCACCTTTGAAATTATTCATTCCGCTTGGACCATAATCCCAGATAACTTCCTCTGCAGCAATGTAATACGTGCGTGTAACGCCCCCTGTGGCGACAGGTGCTCTAAAGGTCTTATTGGCACATCGCGTTACGTTAAGCAGTGCGTACATTCCTGTAGAATGACAACGCACATTACTTTTATGTATAGTAGAAAACGGTTAAGGCAAAGCGACCTTATTTAACGAGGGTAACACGTGAAAGTTTTAAATTAACTGATAAATTTGTTGCCCTTCCTCTGTTAGTGCTCGTTTTACAGGTATTTAAAGCTAAAGCTACACGGAGCAGAAGAGAGTCGAAACAGATGTTGGAGTCACCGAGGATCTAACCGGGGACCTCCAGCTTCGAAGGCCGCGCGCTAACCAAATGAGCTGCGCCTGCTTCTAGTGAAAAGGATATGTCAAACTGTCCTTCTCTGAATTTGAGTTACTAACTGGTAATGTTGATAAGCAAATGCAGGTGGTTGATGTTGTTCTTTTTCTCTTGGTATAACATAATACAATTAACTTTAAAATTATAACAACTTTATGATTTAAGCAAACTACTTAAATAAAGTTTAACCAACAAAAACATGAAAGTTTATTTTCTTCAAACACGGAAAAATTCTGTGAAAAAGACTGATTAACCATCAGTTTCCGTAATTCTGTCTAAAGAAAAATCCTTTTAAATCGAGCCAGGCGGCTCACAAGTCCGGGAATTAAGAGACTAGTTCATTATGGACTCATAATGTTTCATTAGTAAGCTTGAAACAATCAAGTTTAATGCCATAAAGCCAAGTTGTTTTACTGTCTACAAGAATACTTAAGTATTAACGACTAAAATACAAAAGCAGAAGTTACTACATACATACCTGCCGTATAGTGATCGGTTACAACACAGTTGAGCATCCAAGTTCCCGGATTGCTTGTTGTCATAGTAGCAGTAACAAATGTAGCAGGTAATAGGGTTGCAACATCTTTTCGATGGGAATCCACCTTGATTGACTGGCCGTGAAAGAAAGCTGCAAGGTAAGTGATTAGTGTCAATACTGGTCGATGACGTACGATTTTTCTTCATAAAAGCAAATTCATGCAGTTATCAGAACACACTGGCGCTTGGACTTGCCACGTCTTAAGAACAAGTTAAAACAATCGCAGGAAAAACTCTGTTCTCTGATCCACAAATTTCCATTTTTGAACTATAATGCTGTTACTTTATGTATGAGGAAAAGAACGACTCAAGAACTGTTTGAGGCTAATTTTGCTAAAAAGTTAAGAACATTAGTTGAGAAAGTTAAGAGTCTGGTTAGTAGTTTTCATAGGAAAGAAACAAATGCTTGTATGTGGTGGTCCTAAAGCACTTGTTATCACTTTTTTAAATTGAAGGCCTGTTGCAAGCCTCAATCGTCATATAAAAAAAGTCTAATACTGAAACAGAGAGCCGGTCCCCTGCAGATTGGACCAAACTTCACCTACCAGTGTGAATATCGACTTCTGTTCCAATGCCAAATAGATGCCAACTCACTTTGTCACCAAGGCAAAATTCCAAGCCGGGTAGATTGCCATAGAAGTAGCCATTAATTGAATGCATTTTATTTGCCTCTTTGAAATTATCGTCGTCTTTCATTTTCTTTGCTTCGGTAGGATTATCGCAATACTTGTCGATGTTTTCATCAAGTAACCAACTCAGGTTTTCATCAATTACCGAAAACAGAGCAAAAACGTCTTTGTCCACATCTTTTCGCTTCCCGGAAGCATCCAGGATACCTTTCTTGCACGTCACCATAGGACCTGATAAAAAGAGACGTCTCATCTTGTAAACAAATATTTGCGATAATAATAAACTTAAAAAACAACAACAGTTATACTTACAATAATAGCAGTGATGATAATGGTAGTAATAATGACGATGAAAACAACAACAACAACAACAACAACAACAGCAATGTCAATAAAAGGCTCCAAGACAATAAAACACCAGATAAACAACGATATTGAACGATATTGATTAACGGGATAGAAATCGCGACTGCGATCGGAAAGACTGAGTAGACAATTTTCAATTTTTTAAAAAAAATTGTACAAAACATTCTTAACCCCTACCCAGGAATTTTTAAAAGTTTTTTGAAATAGATTTTTACTATTAAATTGTAACATATTTTTATTAATGGCCGTATGCCGTATTCTTTTATTGGAAAACATTTTAATAAAAGTTGTCATAGTTAATAATAATAATAACAATAATAATAATAATAATAATAATAATAATAATAATAGTAATAATAATTTGCGAACTCAAACTGGGAATCAAGAGCTTATACT
>JAOBYE010464419.1:0-13581 GCA_025403585.1 Parazoanthus swiftii | reverse complement strand
CTGCTTTAATTTGTGTGTCACTACAATAACAAACGACAGAGCTGCTTAGTGAGTCATCACAGTAACAGACGACAGAGTTCCTTTGTGTGTCACCACAAGAACTCTGTGCTTAACGACAAAGCTGCTTTGTGTGTCACAACAATACAGGGCCGTAGCAAGCCTTGGAAAACTGGGGGGACACCATCGAGAACCGAAGTTGCGACCCTTCCAAGTGGGTCCGGGGGCATGCTTGTCCGGGAAATTTTGAGAATAAGTTTGTCTGAAAACGTTTTACCTAGGATTTAAACACCATTTGAAACAAAATCAGTGTCTAAAAGCAGTTAAACATTTCCCGTTTTTCTCAGACTTTGGATAATTTGCGGAACTTGACACATTTCTTTGGGGGAAAACTGGGGGGGGGGCGTGCCCCCCAGCCCCTCCCCTTGCTACGGCCCTGCAAAAACAGATGATAGAGCTGCTATGTGTTACCGCAAAAAGAGACGACAGAGCTGCTTTGTGAGTCATCACAATAACAGGAGACAGAGTTCCTTTGTGTGTCGCAACAATAATTCTGTCCTTAACGACAGAGCTGCTTTGTGAGCCCCCATAATAGCAGCCAATACAATTGCCGTTAGAGCTCCTTTGGTAGTGAACACAATAACAAACGACAAGGCTGCTTTGCTAATTTCTATAATAAGAAACAATAAAGTTGCTTTGTGAGTCACTCAAATACCAGCCGGCAGAAATGCTTCATGTCTTAACATAAAAACAGGCGATAGAGTTGCTTAAACTCTGTGTCACTACAAGAACAGACGACTGAGTTGCTTTCTGTGTCATCACAATACGAGACGACAAAGCTGCTTTGTGAGTCATCACAATAACAGACACTAGAGCTGCTTTGTGTGTTGTTACAGCAAGAAACGACAGAGCTTCTTTGTGTGTCACCACAACAAACGACAGAGCTGCTTTGAGTTATCACAATAAGAGACGACAGAGCTGCTTTGTGTGTCATCACAATAACAGATGACAGAGCTGCTTTGTATGTCACCGCAACGAAAGACGACAGAGCTCCTTTGTGTGTTAACACAATAAGAGACGACAAAGCTGCTTTGTGAGTCATCAAAATAACAAACACTAGAGCTGCTTTGTGTGTTGTTACAGCAAGAAACGACAGAGCTTCTTTGTGTGTCACCACAACAAACGACAGAGCTGCTTTGAGTTATCACAATAAGAGACGACAGAGCTGCTTTGTGTGTCATCACAATAACAGATGACAGAGCTGCTTTGTATGTCACCGCAACGAAAGACGACAGAGCTCCTTTGTGTGTTAACACAATAAGAGACGACAAAGCTGCTTTGTGAGTCATCAAAATAACAAACGACAGAGCTGCTTTGTATGTCAGCACAATAAAAGACGACGGAGCTGCTTTCTTAATTAACATAATAACAAACGATAAAGTCGCTTTGTGAGTCACTCAAATACCAGCCGACAGAGCTGCTGCATATGTTAACATGATAACAGACGGCAGAGCTGCTTTGTGAGTCACCACAATATCAGAGGACAATGCTGCTTTGTGTCTAAGAACAATAACAGACGGACGAAAGAGCTTCTTTGGACAGTAGTTATGCTCAAAATGTAGGAAAGGGGAGGAGCTGTTGCCCTCCCTGCCTGATGCTTGCTCCGTCATGTACTATCGCTTTGTACTTCTCAGCACAGTGCAGCCAATACAAAACTTGTAAGGATTCATGTAAGCAGCCAAATCAGAAAAGTAACTGCTGTATATGCACGTGCGAGGTAACCGCAGGATTCACAGTGGGACAATACCATACACGGCTTTTTTGGAGTTTTTGACTGAGAAACATAAACCCTTAGCATTAGCATTAGCGCGAACCATACCAAATGTGCTGTGATTATTAATTAAGGTAATGCAAATTACCTTGGTAATAAATAAGTTAATTAAGACGTCATGCGACGTAAAAAAGCTGGACTTTTTGATGGCCGCCTTGATATTTTATAACATAAAAAAAAATCCTTTTTTACTCAAAATCAGTGGAAACAGTTGAAATGAACGTTATTGAATCCCCCCTCCCAAAAAAAAATAATTCAAAAAATAAATAATTCAAAATAAAAATTCAGTACGAGAAAAATTAAGGAAAAATTTGTTGACAGGTCTTTCTAACTGCCATAAAAGATGTTGATTACAAAACACAACTTAAATACATAATAATTTTCTCTTGTAAATTTGGGAAAAGTAACAGAAATTTGGAGTTCTAACTTTAACGGTCTGTTCTTAAGAGAGGTTTGACTAAATAAGGCGCGGACAGTTTCAACTCCCCCAGTCTGTTATTTTAGGGTGTTATTTAGTATATCAATCGCAATTGTCGGAGTTGTAAGCCACTGGAATTCTGCGCAGCCCAAACGCACCACTGGCCCTCTCATTCTCGACCTCAGAGCCCACGTTTCACCGCGTCAGCGGGTTTAAAAACGAAGAAGACAGACATGCGCAGAAGAGAAGAGCTCTGGGGTCGAGAATGCAACCTTCTAAAACGAAACTGACTCCAGAAGTAGTTGTATCCCTTACAATTTATTCAATTTTATCAAAGTATTTAATATTTAATACATCATGCAATCCAAGATGGTCAATTACCTTAGGCTTTTATACAGTTAAACTTTGCCTTGATCACTGCATTAACAGTGTTGAACAGAACTTGCTATTACAGTAGAGCAAGTTTAGCCAAAAATAGGATAAGCTGTTCCCACATACTGGGGACTACCCCTCATTTGGTACGTTTTGATTCGGAAACTTTCGCCGTTGATTCTGCAGGTACAATCTCCATTTGGAAACTTGAGGAAACAGATTGTGTACAGTGCCATCTCGAAACCTGGGGACGTTCCGACAAAGAAGCCTCCAATAGGTTTGGAGACGTTATGGAAGACGAAACGAATGGTCACTCCGCGTGGCTATGAAAAGAGAAATTGGTAGAGTTAAGTAGAGTTATTTTATTCCCACTAGGTTACTGAAAACTTCTGTCGTATCCTCACACGATCAGCATAAAATTCATTTTGAAAATAGAGGTTATTCACTCCAAACTCTCCAACATGAAACTTTTCATGGGTGAGCTTTATATGGGACAAGTAATGTGAGCCGTTTAGAAACATGCCATTTGAAAATTTTGGAAGTGCAAATGTTCGTAGTGTCACATTTTACAATGCTGATTCCATTTGTCTCCAGTCTTCAGAAAATTGCTCGGAAGGTATGTCTTCCACTATCCTTCCTTACACTCAGCTCTTGCTGACTGTTTCGACTTATCAATTCCTACAATTTTAGCGTTTTTGAATTATGGCCTATTAGGTGGGGAGGGGAGGGAGGGAGGGGAGAGAGCTAAATGAAATCCGGATGTTTAAGATCAGTTCAAAATTTAGTAAAAAATGAAGGAAGCCATTAATCTTTTGTATCTCATTTTTATATTCAATACATCTAGCGTAGCATCTGTTTAGCATTTGTTATAGAACCAACAAAAAGTTTGATATCATATGCCTAGTTTTAGATTTAGAAAATGTAGTTTTTCCAATTTTTCATATACTTTTCAAAACATTTCAGGGGACATGGGAAGCGAAAAGTAACACGGTTAATCATTATTTTGTTGTCTGCATTTTATACAACAGGCATGTTCTTTACTTCTTCCTAACTCAAAATAGTGTTAGGGTTGAGGAAAGGTGGGGGTCAATTTAGAATTCAGTAATCTTGGTGGTCTACTGGGAGGGGAGCTTAACAGAGACTGAGAGCTACGTAGAGAAAATACTGTGTTTCATGCCGATTATTCTGTAAAGGTGGACTAAGCTATTGTAGGTACTGACAATTACCCAGTTTTCCCACAAGATCCCTCTACCTTTCTCACAAATCTCTGTTTTCTTGTTATAGATATAACCCTTGTAGTCCAAACTAACAAACTGCTTGTGGTAATAACAACTAGCCTAGCTGCCCCACAATATATACTTACTTCTGTCTTCTTGTTGTAGATGTACCCCCTGTAGTCCAAACTATCAAACTACTTGTGGTAATAACGAATAGCCTAGCTGTCCTACAATAACCCCCCCCCGGCTACCATTCGTACTTACTTCTGTCTTCTTGTTGTAAATGTACCCCCTGTAATCCCAAACTATCAAACTACTTGTGGTAATAACGAATAGCCTAGCTGTCCTACAATACCCCCCACCCCCGGGCTACCATTCGTACTTACTTCTGTCTTCTTGTTGTAGATGTACCCCTTGTAGTCCACGTAACCAAACTGCTCATGGTAATAATAGTTTACCCAGTTGTGCAGACCACCGACAACCAGTCTACTTGCACCCTTTCTCATGATCTCGCCAATAAACACGTGTTCGAATCCCGAGGAGTCGTTCGCAACTCTACGTTTGTAGAAGTCGAACCACATTTGTTTCAGCTTGTTTCTGAACTTAATCTAAGGTAATAAAAATGATCGTGTATTATCTTTTCTGTAAGTTTAATATGGGAAAAAGCACAGTTCTTTTAGAGTGGTCTTAAAATTGGTTCCTGCCAGCTTCACACAAGACCACTATAACGTTTTATAGTAATCTTGTGTGAAGCTGGCAGGATCCAATTCCAGTTGATCCAATCAGTTGATGATAATACAGAAGCCCATTGTTATCGCGATCTTAATATCTATAAGATCTTAGCTATATTTATTTATATTACTTACCTGGCTTCGAGGAACTAGTCCCTGCCTAACCAAATAATTGTGAGCGATCTTCATTGGTCGGGTCCTCATGATGTTTTTAAGGAATCTGTTGTCGTCTGTTATCTCCTCCTTCGTCACTACTTCAGCATCACCGGTGTACAAGGCGTAGTGGTCAAACTCATCTGAACAAGTCACAGTGATGTATCAGGGTTTTCGTTATAACGTCATAATCTATACTTGTAATTTGTAACAATACAATGCAACACAAAAATCAGCACAATGCAACGCAAGTCCATACCTCACGAGACTCGACAAAGCACAATGAGCAAAAAGAGACGCGTCGCAGCGCAACACAATACTAATACAACACAACACAACACAACACAGCACAACACAACAAAACACAACACAACACAACACAACACAACACAACAAAGTGACCAACAAACATTTAACAATAACTGAGTAGCCATAAAAAGTGAGAAAACACAATAGTATTAACAGACATTGGACGACGTTTAATCCAGAGTATATTAAGTCTTGTCTTGTGTACGTAAGGACGTATAATATCTTGAGTTGCTGAGAGAATCATACGTCATCTTTGACGACGTTGAATCTAGAGAATATTAAGTCTTGTCTTATGTACGTAAGATCTTATAATATCTTGATTGCTGAGAGAAACATACGCCACCTTGAAGGTCAACTTACGATATAAGTCAGAGACAGTTTGTTTCCCAAACAGCTTGGAGTGATCAACATAGTAGAAGAGATTTTTTGGTGCCTTATCATCTTCCTTCCTCGATGAAGTTTTTCCTTGAATGTTTAAGATGTAGTCTCGCCCTTCGACGAAGCGATTTCGGTCGGAGGTCCACAGACGGTTGCAAAGACCCTCACTAAGTGTTCTGTCTGATTCGGTTCTGTAATTCATTTATACGAATATTAAGTGACAGCTTACGATTACGAGTGCATGTTTAGCTTTTAATCTACGTATTGGTACATGTGCGTTTATGCGTATCCGTATGCGTATATAGAGATTTTTTTCTGATATATTAATTTTTAGAGCCGCATAAAGGAATTTCGCTACGCAACGTATACTTTTCCGGAAATGGCTGAGTCATAAATGTCGTAGATATAAAGTTCAGAAAAAGGTCCTTTTATAGTTTTATAGAAGTAAAACTGTTTTTCAATTTTTTTCAATTTCTTCGTTATCTAGACGAAGTTTATATTCCTAGGCCTTTTTTGAACATCATTACTTACTCTTTCCGGTGAACGGCCTATTGTAAGAAAACTGGCAAAAACTCACATGTTTCTTTTTTCCTTTGCGTGTACAGACAGGAGGTGGAGAACAATTAATGATGTTCCGATTAACATATCTGCTTCTTCAGTTGGCAACGCTAATCCTTAAACGGTGGAGGACAACTAAAGATTTTCTACTTCCGTTCTCTTTGTACTATATCAGGGCCGCCGGCTGGAACGGTTGTCACTTGGAACATACAAGCGGCCGTGTTTTCGAGTCTTTGTGTTTCGTTCAAAATTCAAAAAGTAGAGTACTTCAGTTCTTCCCGGAAATCCACTGAGAATGCCGCAATTTCTTTGTAGCTTAACCGAAAAAAGCTGATACAATGAATGAAATTGGTTGTTATATACCAGTTGCTTTTATTTCCGCTGACCTGGAACAAGCGCCACAAACAGCAAATAAATATTACTGGTTTTGCATTACTTATTAACAAAAAGAATCTATATCTAATTTGTTCTTTAAAAGAACTAAAACAAGTTTACTTACACAAACTTTGAACCATTGTACACTCACGCGCGCACGCATATAAACTTATATTTTATAAATTTTATGAAACAAGAAACATCAGTACTATCTGTTAATCTTGCGACACACTCAGGTTTAGTGTGTTTTAACAGGCATAAGCCACTTTCACATTAATAAAAGGACGGTCAGGTTGAATGGACGGACAAATACTCTGAAGATTTGTTCGTCTTAGTGTGAAAGCGGGACTGTGTTGGCCGTAATAAATTCACATCACGACATACCACTGACGCACAAACAGATAAAGTTTAGTGCAAAGGACCTGGTACCGATACTTGCTAGGTAACCAAGTCTCGTGGGCGCCATTTTATTGTCCCACAGTTCATTTCGCCCTATGCCAGTGCCATTCTTCTTCGTTGAAACACGGACAACTTGTTGAACAGGTTGTCCTCGAAAATCGTCGGAAAAGACGAACAAATTAACATACAAATCGAGACAACTTGTACGTAGAAAATCGTATTCGTCCCGTTTTCACACTCTGACGATTTGTCCGTCCTCTAGTACAAAAATGACAAAAATGTTGTACAATAACGGCTTATCTTCGGTTTAAGAGCCCGCGACCGACGTCACCAGTCTGACTAACGTAAGGCTGGGTTCACCAGTGGTGAAGGCGATTAATCGCCCCCTCAACATTGATACGTTTCACTTTTCTACTCATAGATTGGAAAATATGCTTTAGTTATGGGAGTTAAATTCAACATTTCAGGTCAATATACCTGACGTTAAACAGACGTCGAGCACGTTAATGACGTCAATTCACCTCCCATAATTGAAGTAAGTTTTGTAGAGTATGAGTGTAGTTTGCGCCGTATCGCTAATCCTCGGCGATAGAATGAGGCTTCATTGCTCACATTCTGACATCATTGGTGCACCTCTCAAGGAACCCAATAACGTCAGTCGTGAGGTTCTTACACCGAGGTAAACCCACAATGATTGATTGGCTAACTACTAGCATGATATATACACACGTTTTGTCACCTGAACACACACATTTGCACGAGGGTAAATTTCATAAACAGGTGTGTGGCTATGTTTTGCGCACGACACATATCGTACACGCTTTCTTATTAAGAAGAGCAACCCTTCAAGGCTAACTGATAATTAAAGCGAAACCTCTTACCAGTTTTGTCCTGAGCACTAGAATCAGTTGTTGCTTTGTGTTTTAAACGGCTGAAAAGGCTAATTTTTTCGGTACTTTTAATTGTGGTGTTTGTTTGAAAGTCAATCCGAAGTCGAAAAGAACGCTTCAAAAAATTGCTAGAAATCAGCGCCAATTAAAATGATCCTTGCCATTATTAGAAAAAATATGCCTACTTTTGTTGTACACCTCTGTTGAGAACAATTCGGAAACAACCGAAGTTGTTTGGTGCAGGGTTTGAAGTTAAAAATGAAATCGCAGGGTTGACAGCCATTCGCTGAGGCTCACCGCTTCTCTGCCAACTAGATCGCAGAAGCTACGCTGGCTACCGTGGTTGAAGTATCAAACCGTTAGAAAAACTTTTTATCGTGAGCGAAAACTAAGGATTTAGACTAAACGTGTTAATATTTAAGTCAAAATGAAAGTATGGAATATTGGCCAACTGCGCTAGAAACCGCCTTTCCTGTTCTGAAACGGCACGCAACATTAACATGCAATATAACAACGACATGTCCACGGAACCTACTATCTTCGTTAGTTTTGATATATAATTGGTTCTGCTGTATACATTTACAAAATACCTTAGCGATCTCTGTATATAACCTTACATAAACGCTCATATTCAGTATCATTCCTAACTTCCTGCTTTAGTCAAGAATAATTGGGTTCGGTGGTTTTTCCCTCATTTTTCTAAGGTTCAGTTGCTTATTCAGTTCATGCAGATTTCTGCCAGCTAGAGAACAAAGTTCTTCCAGTTAGCAAATTTTAAGAAGGATCGACCATCATGGTTGATTGATAAAGATACAACTTACCGCTTTATGTTCCGAGCACTAGAAAATCCCGTGCTTTGTAGGGACAACAGAGCTGTGAAGACGAGGACCAACACAGAATGCATGTCTCCTTGTGTGTCTAGTTAGCAGGCTTCGTTTTAGTGCGAAACAAGAAACAAGACTGATACCCACGTTGGGTTTGCCGACAAGAAGTAGGCAGTATATATCGAGACGTGTCACACGCCCTTTTATCGTAAATTACGCGTCACTTATTCAGGGCGCGATGGGGTATTTTAAGAAACAGGCGTCAACCGTATATGATAACCTTTTACATATATTGTCGTTAGCGAAGATAGGGAATGTTGTCTTAGTAAGCGTTACTACATACAGTTTTTTTTTTCATTTCCATTCCTATCGTTTGCCATTTCACGTATGCATCGTGCTAAATCCTTTTACTACAGGTAATCGGCCCAGATTCCGTATATAATGTTCATTTTGTTTTTCCTGACTCCATGCTTACTCAACGATGTGGTGGTTTTCTCTCATTTTTTCCAAGGAACAGTCCTTATTCATGCAGGTTTCAATATATTCTTGGTATTGGCGTTTAATCTTAATGAGATTGAACGGCCACCGACTGACTCAATGAAACAGTTTTATATATATATAGAAATATTCCCGATCTCACATTTCTTGCTAGCGCTCTACCTTTCCGGGAGTGAACTTAGTTCAGACAGATACTTAAGATATTTTTGAGGAGTGACAACCATCAATGCTGAGTAATAAAGATACCAATTACTGGATTTTATCCTTGCCAGTAGAACCACTTGTTGTTCTTGTGATTCTAAACGGCGGGAACTGCTAGTTTTAGTAATGGTGGCGTGTGTTTTGAAGTCAGTCCGAAGTCGTAAGAGTAAATTTCAAAAGAATACAACAAACTCACCACATGTATAACCGAAGAATTATTCTCGTGCACCCTCAATAGAAAATAGTGTTCTGCTCTTATAGAACTGTTTGCAGTTTTAGTAAAATATCCGAAGTTGTTTGATACAGAGTTTGGTCGCGTGCGTAAGGGAAGTGGTAGACATTCAGTTAATGAGCGAGACAGCACTTGAGGGGATGAAAAACTGTCCTCTTATTCAACGCTAACAAAAACAAACCTTGCTTAAAAGTAAAGTGAAAGGCACAGCTCTTGAACTGAAAAGTTAAACCGTCAGAAAGAAACATCCAGTTACCGTGAGAAAAGCTGTAACATTGGTTAAACCTGCAAAAAGCTCAAGGAAAAGTATTTGATATTGGCCAACTTCGCGGGACACCGCCTTTTCTATTAACACGCGACGTTAACTCATACATATTAGTTATGCAATGCTTTCGAGTGGGATACCGTGGAATATGCCACGCGTCAATTATATTTTCTGTATACACACGAGCCTTTTGGGCGAGATTGTATAACTGAAAGAATCAAGCTCTAGCAACATATGTACATAATTTTGGAAGGAAAAGGAAGTTTTGGAAAGTCTTCGACAACGATTAGAAGTCTTCGGGAATGTTTGGAAAATCTTGAAAAATATTTGGGAACTCTTTGGAAACTCTTCAAAATATCTTAAAAATGTTTTTAAAAAAAAATGTTTGGAAATTTTTTTAGAGTTTCAAAAATTTTTGGAAGTTGGTATTTTTGTAGCTGCATTTTTAACAGGAAGCACAACTTTAGACTCCCTTGAATTCGATGACAGCCGTGACAAACACCATTCTCGCTTCGCACAAGTGATATTACGCCACAAAAGTTATATATGTTCGAATTCATTAATGGTTTTTAGAACAGTTGTAATTTCCTATGCACTTGACACGTCATAAAATTCAGGGCGCGCTGGGGTATTTTGAGAGTCAGGCGTGAACTGTATGTAATAACCAACCCTTGGCGTGAGGAGATATGAAAACTGTTTAAAGCGACAAGTGTTCTGTTACCGTCCTCTTAAGAAAGAAGTTTGTCGTTGTGAAGACCATTGGAAGATTTACCGTGACACATTATCGCCAGGGAAACCCCATCAAGTACTTTGCGTGATGTTTGGCAAATCGAGGCATTTTGGAGTAGCAATTGGTCAAAACGGATAATTATAGTTATAGTTATAGCTCTGTCTACATCATATCCGTATGAATCTCAGTTTAAATTGGTCATTTGATTTATTTTCGCTGAACTCATAGGTTGTATATAATTTATAGAGCCTCACTGACATGCTGGTGAAACAAAAACAAACTGACACAAGGTTATACTTGTAGTAAAACATGGTTATATGCCTGGATCTTTTTAGAAACGAGCTGATTTTCAAATTCCAGATCTAAGCGAGAAGGACAACGTTTCGTTTTGAAAGCCCAAAATATTAGTCTGAGCGGGGCGTAAATTGTGTTTAAAACCTCACACAATCACGTACTCTTTGACTATAAGGCGAACTGATCTCAATCCAAAGCAATTATAGTTTTGGCTCGAATTTAAGGGTATAGGGAATAAAATCATGTCAGTATATACACCACCCACCGGTTTGTGTCCTGAGCAGTTGAAACCCCTGCACGTTGTAGAGTCAACAGGGCAGTGAGGACCACGACCAACACGAAATTCATGGTTCTGGCTCTTCTGTGTTTGTACGACCCAAGACACATTCGACACCAACAAGGTCAGACTGGGCAGGCTGTAATGAATACACGTTACACACAGATTCCGGATTATGTTTAAAATGCTGTGCACGCTGGGGCATTTCACAGGACCAGTGTTTTTTTTCCAAAACGGTCGATGCAAGGGGGAGTTCGGGCCTTATAGCCGGCTTCTCCCCTAAATCTGCCCTTGTGAGAAAAGTATAACCAATTAAGACAGAAAGAATAGGTTAAGGCTAAAACGACCGTAATCAAAATTTCAAAACTCAATACAAGTCCTTGAACCCAAACTTAAGAATATGTATGGAGATTTAAAGTTTTTATTAAGAAGGATATAGCCTTTGTTTCGAAGATATAATTTCCATATCGATACCTTTTTAAAGACAACTTTTTTGTCGAACTCCGATGTATAGTAGCGGAGCCATAAAGATTGGAAGTTGAACATAATTTTTTTGCTATTTTTGTTTGCTGTTTTTGCTGCGATTTCCCCACAACCAAGATGGCGACAAAAACCCTTACTAGCAACACACGTCACCTTTTACATGCATACTTCATACATACCTCTAAATAGGGAAGTTCAGTTTTTTTAGATGTCGACTCCCGCAAAAAATACAAAAATGAAAAAAATAACTCCTTTTTCAAGGCACCGCTCTACTACATGCACATGTGTAGCTAACACTCCGTTGATAATTTACAGCTTTGTACAAGGGAGCAGCACTGTACTCTTCGCCCTTAAGTAATTTGGCGTCTGATGTCTAGAACGAACCCAGAATGCACAGGGGCACACAAGGAAGCAACAACAGAGGTAAGGGAACGTCATTTGTTCCATTTGCACCAAGCATTAGCGATTTCAGGAAAATGATATACACTCCCATACAGAGTCTTGTAAAATCGAGTAAAATCTTTGGTAACGCTCTATCAAAACTCTAAACCTGGGCTGCCTGTGGGTTAATAAGTAACTGTACAGTAGGCGACTCATATTTTGAAAATGACACGTGCTCTGCGACATTACAAAAACATCGAGTTAACCATCCGGGTCATGCACTCTCTTTCGCTCTAATGTTACACCTCTCGGCCATCTCATACAAGGTTTACTGCAGAACCGCTGCTCAGTAAGTTTACAGCAGCAATGTTAAAACTCGTTTCAGCTATTACACAGCTTCTTTTTGTAGTCGAATGTGTCTCTCGTTCCAGTGCCAGTCAACCTCCTCATATTCTGTTCATATTGGTTGATGATTACGGCTGGAGTGATGTGGGATTTCACGGCTCCAAGATCCACACTCCCAACATCGACAGACTGGCCTCTGAAGGCGTTATTCTCGATAACTATTACGTTCAGCCGATCTGTTCGCCAACTCGTAGTGCGTTGATGAGTGGTAGATACCCAATACACACAGGTGAGCTGGGTCTTGTGAGAGCTTGTGATGCACGCAGATCGCACTGACAAGCCACAACTCGATCCCTTAAAAGTGTCTCAAAAAGGAAGGTCAAGAACGAGCACCAAAAGACACCAGTGGCGAGAGAGTTTCATGGTGCATTTGAATTATTAATATAATTATTGTTCTAATAATTATTAATGCTTATGCATGCACTAGTGCTGTGTTAGCCTGAGTCACGAACGCTTGAGGATGACAAACCGTCAAAAACGTAAAACCGAGTCGAGACATCATTAAACTTTCATTTTACATTAAATCCCTTTCACAAACATAATTTTCAAAGAGGTCCTACAGCAGGATCACACTAACAGACACATCAGTATAAACACATACTTGCCCTAACTGTTCATTACAGGTCCTTAACATAATTACAATAACGAAACAAACATAATTAATAGAACAAGAGATATACACATGTCCAAAAAAGTTAACAAGAGTTACAGGACTAAGCTGAATGCGGATAGCGGAAGCCATGAACTTTCTTACATCTAATGGAAGAGAGTTCCAGTCCTTAAGGGTGTAAAACCATAACCGTTGCTTGCCTCATTTGGTAATAACGGCTAGGCAGACGGAAGCACTAAGTATTTCTGGTGTAGCACATCGTATAACATGTCACATGCGTTGTTTTAATTATGCGTGACAACTAGACCGCATTCTGGACAAACAACTTGGAACAATGTTTCCAGTTTTCTTCATACCAAGGGTAAGAGTGAGTGAGAAGAGTGAGGGAGGAGTTGTGGGGAGCTTTTTCGGTGAGTCAGCTTCAAGCTCTGCAGCTCAGCTGTTACATTGTTTGACAACACGGCCTCTACATAATTGTTTTGAAGAGAGATACATTCTGAATACATTCTTAAGGCTTCTGTCTGTCTTACAAGTTCTCAAGTGCTTCTATTAACACGCTCATTTCCCATACCGGCAATATGCAGCCATATTCAGAAATAAAATGTATCATTCTATGCGGTTTTCTTATTCTCTGTAGGTTTGCAGCATGGAATCATCAAGGATGTGGAAGCGTACGGATTGCCGTTGAATTTTACTATACTACCGAGAAGGTTAAAAGAAGCAGGTGGGACTTTCGGAAAGATTAAAGGAGCG
>JAOBYE010464418.1:9108-28472 GCA_025403585.1 Parazoanthus swiftii | reverse complement strand
GCCTCGTTAAGGTACATTGATTTCATTCAAGGCATTTGTACCCTGCAAAGACAAACCGTATAAAGTCTTGTAATACCTTTTCGGAAAAAAAACAACAGGAGAGCCGGCTAGCAGGCTATGTAATACCCCTTGCGAAGTTGTATGAGACCGGGGCTCGTAAGCACTGGATAGGAAATCTTTTACTTCAAACATTTGACTCATGACTCATGGAATTCTTGACTCATAGAAAAGTTACACTCCTTTCCTATACCTGGTATACTGGTCTTTACGATGCGAACATTGTTGTTATACTATATAAGAGATCTTTTTTGTTGTTATTTCCTACCCTGACAAAGATGTGAATCAAAATTAAAAAACTCCTTCTCTCCCTAATAGATTGATACTTTGGCAGCCGAATACCCAGCCGCCACAAACTACTTGTATGTGACCTACAATGGACAGGTAAATTATCCTAGCTACATCCTAAAGATCCTCGGTTGGTTTGTTAACAAGACTATCAAATTTACACGTCAGATTGTTGGAGTAGATTGCAAGAGCGTTCCAACAAGAAAAACTCTACACCATATTGAAAGTTCAGAAAAAGCGACACCCTTAGTCAATGTATTTGAACCGTTAATATCCAACAAGTGTTTTTTGGGACAAGGCGCCATTATTTCAAATATACATTTTATTAACAGAACTGGTTAATATTCACTTAGTGAAATAATTATTCATAGCTAAAGTATTCAGTGGTGTGGACCTTGTGATTTAGAAATATGTACAGTTTTGAAAATATATGATAAGGGGACTGAAACAAGTAATGGTAAAGGTAAAAGCGATGTCTCTACTGTAGTCATCGTTTAAAACATGTACGATCAGTTCATATTTTAAAAGCTATCTGTTTAGTGACGTGTCTATCATATTTGATTTACTTACGACAAAGATAGGAAACGTGCCTGCTATTTCGTGGAATATCGTTTTTAAACTTAAAAGTGTGAGTTATTATTATAATTAACATTATTATTAACTTCGTACACTTCAGGAGCATGACGTGAAATTTGATGAACATGGAGTCATGGTGTTAGGGTGTGGTCCATACCACATTGGAAGTAGCGTAGAGTTCGACTGGTGTGCTGTGTCCTGCATCAGAGGCTTGAGAGACCTCGGCTACAAAACGGTTTGTATTAACAAATAACTTTTATGATGATATTATTAATGTAAAATCTGAACCTCTGTGCAGTGGTATTTTTTGGAAGTTTGCGGTATGCGTTTTGATAAAGTACTTCATATCCTTGGATAATCTTCCTCTAGAAAAAGTGCTTCATGGAATAAGCGCTAATTTAATAAGCGTTCAAGGAGTAGAGGGTGACTCCCCTCTTCGCACTTCTCTCTAACTTTAACTCTCGGCAGCGCTTGACCTTTTATAAGAAGAAACAATTATGTAGAAATATCAAATAATAAATACTAGTTAAGCAATGCTTTCGAGTGGGATACCGTGGAATATGCCACGCCTTTAGGCGAGTGTGTATACGAAGAAAATGCAAGGGACAAGTGGCATTTTCCACGGTATCCCACGATAAAACATTGCCTAACTACTTTATGCCATGCCTAAACTTTTTGGAAAATTCAGGGAAGTCTTTGCAAGAGCTCGAAGTCTTCGAAAATTTTAGGAAAACTTCGGAATTGGTTCAGAACAGTTTTTTAGGAGATTTTTTTCAAAAATGTTCGGAAAATCTTCGGATCGTGATCGAAACTGTTCGGAAACATTTACAAGAGTTGAAAAGCATCGGAGCTGATTTTGAGAAGACTTCTGTTGCGCGCAAGTAATGACGGGAAGGTCGAGTGAATACTGCCCGTTGCATACCGCAGAGTATTTTTCAAGGCATGGCATGTATAAATATATATATATAAATATATTTATTTATTAAGCGCAACGTAAATGAAACACTTTTGCTCACTCTCTGTTTCATCATCTGATCGCCCGTGTTTACTCCCTGCAGGTTGTGGTCAACAACAACCCTGAGACTGTGAGCACGGATTATGACGAGTGCAACAGACTTTACTTTGAAGAGCTCTCACTGGAAAGAGTTTTGGATATTTATCAGCACGAGGTTTGTATTGAAGCAGTAAATGCATCGTACAAATACCATAATGTTAACTCATAATAAACACAGGAAAATCCTTTGTCTTCTGTCACCTTGTCCTACCAGTGTTAAAAATACCACAGAAGACGTAAAACCAATGCACTTGATCGCCATTGTCAACATTTAATATGTTTCCTAGATATCCAGTAGTTAATGACTTACCTTAGTAAGTTCCAGAACTGGGAGCGTGATATCCTCCAGCCACGAAGAGGATTCTTTACAAAGCTTAACAAGACGCGCCTTCTTTACAGGCAGATTTTACTGAACACTTTTCACTTTGCTACACAGAAATGTGCCGGATCAGTCATCTCTGTCGGTGGTCAGATTCCTAATAATCTGGCACTTCCCCTGTCCCAGAATGGAGTCAACGTCCTCGGCACCTCCCCCCTGATGATTGACCGAGCCGAGGAAAGGTAACTTGCATGTTTCCTAAAGACTACTTTGATAATAAGTCCCAGTGGCCATAAACAATACTTCAAGCCGTGGTCACGTTCCAAGATTATTTACGTTTGTTGTATGATTGTCTTGCTAGCTTCGACTCAAAGGTTTTGTATGCCACTTGGGTGTATTAGGAAAATGGTCTTTTTTTATTTACTTCCATCTTCTTGTCTCCTCGTGCACACTTTTTCCTCGTTCTTTCTTCGCACCTTCCTTTTCCAATTTCTCTGCCATGGCTACGTTGTTCATTTTCTAAAGTTAAACTTGGAAAAATATTCTCTGACATTTTATTGCCTTGTATTATATTGCATTGTTAGTATTTTATTGTACTGTATTGTATTGTTTTGTTAGTATTGTGTTTTATTGTTATAGTAGTATTGTACTATGGTATCGTGTTTGCAATGTATAGAACTGCGTGTCATCTGTTGCTGAAAATAAGTTCCATGAACTTTATAGATCTGTATTCTCTGCTATCATGGATGAAATCGGTGTTGATCAAGCGCCCTGGAGAGCACTAAACAGCGTGGTAAGATTCTGAATGTATCCTCTTTTATGAATAGTAGTAATCACAGCATGAGCTCTGTCTTAAGTTAAACGTTTTTTTGTTGTATCAATTCCTATACACAAACCGCAGATTTTCTAACAGCCAACTTGGAGTTCTGAAACTGTCTGTTTGCTTTCCATCCGACGGTACTAAAATCCGGAACGGGGAACGGGGAACTGGGAACGATCAATATGAGTGGGGAACGGTCAATGTTTACAATATTTACAAAAGTATCGGATATATGTACTTAGCACAATTTTTTGTCTGAGAAGCCATAAACTACACGTTACAGGTTATTGGACGTTTTTTGCGTGCCCTGGAAAACCCCCTAAAAATTCCTGCAGTTTGACCTCCATTACCAATTTGCACGTGCATTCATTTTGCAGGATGACGCATTAGACTTTGCTGCCCGTGTTGGTTATCCGTGTCTTCTTCGACCTTCATTTGTTCTTAGGTGAGAGATTTTAAGAGTCTAAATCGGTAAATGAGACGAGCACTGTCACATTTGGTAGCACCCTCTTCACCTCCCCAACTATAAATGTAATCTGAGGAATCGAAATACCACATATTTAAAACCAACGCGCACAAATAGGTTTGGTGACTTTGTCAACCATAAACACGCAAGGGACATTTTAAATCATCATTAATTAGGTATTAACAATCTATGTATGTCTATCTAAACTTTTACCTAGATTCTTCTCTTGCACTATTATGCTTGCTGACTTTAGATATCTTCCTTTTAACAGTGGGTCTGCTATGAACGTTGCGTATAGTCCACAGGAACTGAGGAAATTCCTTCAAGAAGCAAGCCGGGTGTCGAGGGTACTGTATTTAAGTTCTGGTACAATTTGGTTTTGGTTCGAGTTTTAAGTCAACAAATCGGTTATCTTGGTGCTACTGGAGATGCTAAGAGAAAGATAAAGTGATAAGGGAGATAAGGGATTCGATGCCCAGTACAGAACTCTACTTTGTATAGAACCCCAACAAGTGTTCACCTTTTGGTTGCTTTGCTTCTTGTGTCAAATGACCAGAACAGATTTGCACAACATGGGGTGGGCATAGTTAATAGAGTGGCTGGTTATGAAGCTCGACCAGTTTCACGCATCCAATAAAGCAATGTGCACTGTCACGGTTCGTTCAACCTAAGACAAAGAACAAAAACATACAACAAAGAAACTGGCCGAGTTTCATAACCAGTTACTCTATTAACTATGGTGTGGGAGATATTGAAATAGAAAAAACCATTATGCCCTTTTTCAGTTTAAGTTTAGGAATTTACGTTTTTTCTTATCTATTTCAGGAACATCCAGTGGTCATGACCAAGTTCATAGAGGGGGCAAGGGAAATAGAGATGGATGCAGTTGCACAAAATGGAAAGGTTTGTGCCAATTTACATAACAAAGACAACAATAACCATAATAATTAGCTAGGGGATCCTCTCCCAATGCCAGTTTTTATTCAAACCCTGCAACTACATAGTTACATTGAAACATTTCAAAGGTGGAATATTTCTAAAAATCTTTAATTGTGCAAATATAATCAATTTCATTGCGACGTATGTTCGAGAAGGGCATGTTTCATGCGCAGTTTCTGCTGCAGCATTTTTGCTGTGCTTGTGCAATGCAAGTAGCAAGAAGAGTTGATATCCTGTTACAAAGGTCTTAGATTAATAAAATTCACTCTTAAAAGGACAAGGCTTAACAAAGTAAAACGTCTTTTACTGCAGGTGGTTTGCCACGCAATATCAGAACACGTGGAGAACGCCGGAGTACACTCTGGGGATGCAACCCTTATTCTTCCACCACAGACAATTAGTCAATCTACCATTAGCAAGGTGAACATGTGCAATCGACAAAGCTTGGTTCAGATAGTTTAGCTTAGTTTGGATACTCCCTTAATGGGCAATCTCTCACAACAGAAATATTTCCGGAAAAGCAAAGTTAAGAACTTACTTTAAACTTTATAATCATGCTGATAATGACGATAATAATTGCGGAACCGCTACACTTAGAACATGGGTCTTATCATTCGAACAGGTGGTATACTGTTGCAATAAATTACAAGAGCTAATCCTAAAGAAAAACAAAACTATTGCCCCGGCCCCACAGACGTTGCATTCTGAATAATTAGAAGTAGAAAGACTTATTCGAACCCTCGTCGAGATGAAGTAGTGGAAGTCTTAGACAGCGTTTCAGTTTCCTTTTAGCTCAGTATTTGTTTTGAAATACTCTTCATCTATACGTTAAAGATCCTTTACTCAAGGGATATTGACCCTGATTCTAATATCCTGTTTGCTTCCCTGCTTTAGATCAAAGAAGCGACTCGAAAGCTTGCTGAGAAATTTGAAATATCTGGGCCATTTAATTGCCAGTTCCTTGCTAAAGATGACAGAATTATGGTAAGCTTATTGTATTAGCTAATTTAATCAAAAAGGAAGTACACAGTTTGCATGAGTTTTTTCATGCGCTATCTCGTGTGCAGTGAAAATAGTTTTAGCAACAAAGCGCGTCACTTATTATGTTCTTTTCTTAAACATTACTTCGCAGATCATCGAGTGCAATCTGCGTGCATCACGGTCCTTCCCTTTTGTGTCCAAGACAGTGGGAACAGACTTCATTAACGTGGCCACTAACGTAATGATGAACAAGACTCTGGATTTGGAAAATCTTCCCCACTTGGACACGCCTATCCGTCCAACGGGATATGTTGGCATCAAAGTTAGTAAATCGTGTTCCCATCTATTCCACGGTAGTCTCCCTTGTTCTGCTCCCCTTGTTGATTGATTGAATGAGTAATTTGTTTGATTGTTTGATTTCAAGATCAACTTATTAATTAATTAATTAATTAATTGGATGAATGTGGATGAGCAAATGAATGATGGGTGCGAGAAAGAATGAATAAGTGAACGAGTGAGTGAAAATGGATAACTGGATGGATGAACGAATGAATAAATTAATTAATATGGATATACTAGCTCACCAAATAAAAAATTACCCAGGTGGATGATAAAAAGATAAACGCTGAAGTCTGGAGGTGGAATTGAATTGAATTGAAATGAAGAAGAGTAAGAAGAAACAAAACAGACTTACTGTTAGAAACCGTTTAAACTAAAAAGATTGATTGCAGTTCAGTCGTCCCAAGACAAAAAAGCGCCTGAAGAAAAGCTGCGGTGTACATCGGAAGACTATTCGCCTTCAACCCTATTAATTGGCCACATGCCTTGATTAAGTAAATTTTGTTTTTTTTCTTGATTTCTAGGCTCCAATGTTCTCGTGGCCCCGATTACGTGATGCAGATCCGATCCTGAGATGCGAGATGTCATCAACCGGAGAGGTATGGAATGGAATATGTTCATTTCAACGCAGCGATGTAAATAAACATGTGCTCTTATCAGTAGCCATATCCGAACATATGCTCTTTACAGTAGCCATATCTAAACACATGCTCTTATAAATAGCCATATCCGAACATATGCTCTTTACAGTAGCCATATCTAAACACATGCTCTTATCAGTAGCCATATCTAAACACATGCTCTTATCAATAGCCATATCCGAACATATGCTCTTATCAAGAGTTTTTAGTTGATGATTTGTTATGGGGTAACATAATTCAGTTGCAATGTGAGTTTTAAAGAAGTAAAATGACGTTGTGCATGTGTCTGCATAAATCAGGCCGAAACGTGAACGCTGTACTCAGCTAGAGTATGTCAGTGATGTAGAGTGAGTCTAGTGTCACAGCGCAGTACGTAATGCACTGATGGCAACTGATGGTGCTGTAACAGTAACATTAATACGACGATTTCTACTAGAAATGGCCCATCTATGCACTTTGTAAATAGAAGGATCCAAGACATAGCTATTCCTAAGTACAAAGTAAGAAAGAACTTGTACCCTAGATATCTCACTGATCTTTTCCAAAACTCTAACACCATATACAGTCTTCGTACTAATGACATTCGATCAGTTGACCTAAACTCTATACTCCAAGATTCCAAATTTCCCACTGCCCCTTATGTAGTTCTTCATTTATATTAATTAATTAGATTAGTTCTAAAATAGCATATAGTAATATTACAGCATAATATACTAGTCTAGTTTCATATTAGTTCTAGCGATGTTAAGACCAGTTGGACAGCGATAACAACAGCACTGTCAATCATTATTGGCTGTCCTCAGTGTTGATCAACACATCTTTTCTAGGTGGCATGCTTTGGGAAGAATGTTCACACGGCTTTCCTGAAAGCCCTGATGTCTACTGGACTCAAGCTACCGAAGGAATCTATCCTGATTGGCATCCAGGTTAGTGGTAAATGAAACGTCCCTCCCATCGAATCATAGCCCTACCCCCTCAACTAGGTGTACCCCTATAGTCAGGTGCTACACGTTATCATCTGATACTTTCCCACAAGAGAATGATTTTGCACTTCTTGCCCCTTCTGGCCAGGTACTCCGCAGTAAACCGCGATAGTCAAGTTAATAGCTAGTAACACGTGCCCATTAGCGAATGGTTTGCACTTTCTGCCCCTTGTAGCTAGGTATTTCACAGTGAACCACGAAAGTCAAGCTTTTGGCCTGTAACAAGTTCCTCCTGTCCAACACGCCCTTATTCCTCCTGGGTGTTTTTTGCTCTTCCTGCCCCTTGTGGCCAAGCACTTCACAGTGAACCTCAACAGTCGAGTTAGTGGCTAGTAACATGTTCCTCTTGTCCAAACACGTCCCTACTCCCCCTTAGTGGATGGTTTGCACTTTCTGCCCCTTAAAGCCAGGTAATCCACAGTAAAACTTGACTGTCAAGTTAGTGGCTAGTAACATGTTCGTCGTGTCCAAACACGCTTCACCCCTTCCTCAAGTGAATGATTTTTCTCTTTCTGTTACCTGGCGCTCGATGGTATCCTAACGCTCTAATAGTCTGTTGGATTTGCGTCGCCGTATATAAATACCTTAACAAGTTGCGCAAAATCACCTAATTTACATAAGTTCCAAGTAATCTGTTTGAGAATATTATCCAAGGACATTTTTTAGTTATACCAGAATGTTTATGAACTTTTTATGTAATTTTTTTGATAAATGTCAATGATTTTACGAACCCTTGGTTACAAACCTCCGAATTTTATGAACACCTGATTGTACGTCCCCACCCAATTCCAAGAACACATCGTTGTAATCTCCTTAATTCTAAATACCTTTGGTAAGAACCCCTCCCCCAATTTTATTATTAATCAATTTAAGAAGCCTTGCATTTGGACAGAATCCAAATACATTTTAAACATATTAAAGCAACTGTCGATGGGACAACTTGAACCAAACAGAGACATTCTAACTTGTTCCTTTTTTCTGAATTGCAATAAACAGCAATCATTCCAGCCGAAGTTCCTTCCCACGGCCCTGCAACTCCATCAGTTAGGTTTCAAGCTCTACGCAACACAGGCCACTGCTCAGTACTTGAACGACCACAACATTCCCGCCAGTGCTGTTGGCTGGCCTATGAACGATGACGGGGAGCACCCCAGTGCTACCAGGTAAGCATCGGATAGAGAATGAGTGAGATGAAAGGATGGGAGGGAGTGAGTTGCCCTGAAGGTATTTGTACCAAAAAGTAAGATGAAAGGAAAGAAGAGAAGTGATTGAATGACTTTGGAGGATTTTTACAAGTGAGTGAGTTAAGGGCAGAGGAGAGGAGTGAGTGACTCTGAAGGTATTTGTTCCAGTGAATGAAATGAAAGAAAAAGAGAGGAGTGATTGAATGACTCTGGGTTTTTTTACAAATGAGTGAGATGAGGGCAGAGGAGAGGAGTGAGTGACTCTGGAGGTGTTTCTACCAGTGAGTGAGTATGAGGGGAGAGGAGAGGAGAATAGTAAGTGAGTGAATCTAGAGATTTGTCTAACAGTGTATGAGATGAAGATAGAATGACTGTTCACATTTCTATCAGTGAGCGAGGTGAGGGTAGACTGGTGCAGATGATTATTATTTTTTCCACCATGACCAGTGAGCGGGATGAGGATAGAATGTTCCATTTAAGTTAGTATTCAACTAGTACAGAAACGTAGGGGTAAGGTGTGTGAAGCCGTCATACTAATCCTGCACTGAAAATGCGTGAAATGAGGGTAGAAGAGGGCGTGATTATTACTATTTCCGCCAATGAGAAAACTAGGAGAGTGAGTGTACGAGTCCTCGAGATCAGAGCGAGGGAGGCGGCTGTGGTGCAAGTAACGCGGACCACCTGATGACGATCCACTTCTTTTCAGATTAATTCAAGACAAGAAGATCGACCTTGTGATCAACCTTCCAAACCAAAACACCAAGCACGTGAAGGATAACTACCTTATTCGTCGCGTTTCCATTGACGGAGGAGTGCCCGTCTTCACCAACTTTGAGGTACGCGAGTTTACAGGCCGTTTGATACTCAGTTCAGTGTACTGTATTTAAAGTAAAATGTTGTTTTAAAAACGTTGTCTTCGACTAAAAGTGAGGTTGTTAAAAGTTCCAAACGTTTCAGCCGATAACTTCGGTCTTCCTCAGTGGAATGAAAATTAAACTCGGTGACCTCGATTAAAATGCAAAAAAGGGGAATTACAATGACTTGGCGTTGTATCTAACACAAAGGCAATTATATATGGCAGGGAATGAAACATGACCATGCTTCGAGGAACAGACTTACGTTGTATGCGTTTTCAGTTGTGACGATCTTAGTGTACTGTATGACCAACCCCACCCCTCCCCACAGGAGGTTTAGACGTCTACTGCTGTGTCAACGGCGTGTTGTCTTTGAAGCTAAAAGTCCTGGAATGAGGATTGAAAAAGTAAAGTATAATATTGCGCCTTTTTATATGAACATGCTCAAAGGCACGTTTACCCCCAGCGTTCCGAATGAATACAGTATGTAGACGTCTCTGGCAGCCATTTTAGTGCGGTTCATGTATGCTGGTAATTATTGTACCAACCTCGGAAGGATAGAAAACTGAGTGAACTTTAGCGTTCAACCCTCGACCACGCCGGAGGTTACGGTTGAACCCGTTACCTTAGGGTTGGGAGGCAGAGATATAGAATTGTCGTATATAACCGCTAATTTTGAGTTATATTTTTGTCAGGTGGTAAAGCTGTTCGCCGAAGCTCTTTCGCAGACGAACGACCTGGATGCAATGAGTTTGTCCCACTATCGCAGTGATGAAGGATACAAGGCGTTTGTTTAGATCCGCACTTGGCTTGACAAATCCAGAAGGCGCACAATCTTGCAGTCTGATGAAGATATGGGTGCAGCTACGGCCCCCGTTGAATCACCACTGACTAGTGCTACTACAAGAAAAGGGACCAGTCATAAATCGCGGGAGCTGGATAAGGAGTTGGGGAGGGGGGGGGGAGAGAAAAGAATAATAGGAGAGTCACAAAAACTCTTAAGCGAAAGAAGTTTAGTTGTTTTTATTGCGCAGGAAGCTCGGAAAAATCCAATACGATTTGTCATATTGAATGCAAGACCAGAACTGTCTGTCTTATCGTATTTTCATCAACTAAAAATATTAGTCACCTGGTCTCAAAATGTGTTTAAATTTGCTCAGCAGAAAAAGGGCTTTGCACCAAGTTGTTGTTTCGGGAGTTAAGTTATTTTATTCTTCGTGTAAAATTCCCTGTCCACCTCCTTTAATGACTGGCCCTTAAGACTAAGACAATAGACAAACTTGCTACGGTGTGGATCCCACTTTTGCAAACAAACACAGACACGCACCCGTGTAACCATAAATTAAACCATAAGCCTTGCTGTATCCCTTCCAATGCACCTCCACTTTTTCAACGACAACTGATAGAAGATTGAAAAATGTTATAAATATATAAACAAGTTGTAAAATGAATTTTGTGTGTTTCTTCGTGGTTATCTGAACACGATTCGTGCGACACCTGGACATTCGCGATTTCCTTGAAAAACGTAGACTGCGCGGCAAGGGTAAAGGAAGAGTGACATGAGAAGGGAGAAAGGAGAGGAGAAAAAAGGGGAGAAATAGAGTGTGAGCGAGACATTTAATGATAATAATAACAACAATAATAATAATTTTTTTTAATGATAGTTTGTTATCAGAACTTCCACAAAAATGGCTCTTCGACTGATAATGTCTGACCATCTACAACTGTAATAATACTACCAATGTCAACCTACAAACAACTATATTATAAAAGCTACTAATGAAATAATAATATAGTTAACTTCTAATGCGACAATAGAATAGAATATTAAATACATATAATGATTGTTCGAAAAATGGCTTAATACTGATTTAATGATAATTACTGAGACTGACGGGTCTTCAGGTGCTCATACACTGACTTTGAAAAGGACTTCGCGTTTTGAGTTTCCTTCAAACGTGCTGGAAGAGAGTTAAATCGAGAAGGAGTGTGTCGGAACTGGTGGAGTAACTGGAGTGTGCACTGCTACTAGATCGCAAGGTGTGCGTGTGCCTAATTTTATCTAATTTAACGGACATTTGCCTGGATCTTTGCAAAATCCCTGAATTAAGTTGCGTTTTCTGAAATTAGTTTGGCAGCGATTTGAGCAAAGCTTTTTGCATTCTGTTGTATTGTCAGCTTTTCACAACTCAATTTGACCATAAAAACGTCTATGTAATAGGGCGGTACCTTCGCACGGACCCACCCAACCCCTGCGTCACTGACGTTGTGGTGAGAACCTATAGTCCAGTTCTGGCCCCATTTTTTACTAGAAGACCCGTAGTTCCTCATCTATTTTGAACTTGCAGTAAGTCATGACAAATGAAGAAAGCTTGACGTCGAATGAATCCGAGCTCGTGGTCGCAATGGGGACCGTAGCCTGCGTGCGGCATCTCTCAGCGACTCTTTTTTCTTTCCCCAAACTATATCCCCAACCCGCAAGTAGAGCCTGCACGCAGGCTATAGGGACCGCGGAGCGTGTTTTGGGTGGTGGGGCTAGCACGAGCGCCGCAAACGCGAGTAGGGGCTCCAGGGACCGGCTCCCAAGAAATTTTTTAAATTTAGAGTTTCTAAAATGACCGAAAATGCGTTAAACTTTAAAAAGCTTAATGAAAGTTTTTTAGTTTTGTTCTTACTTTGTTTTGAAAGCACCGAGAAATTACTGGTGGGGCTAAAGCCAAGCCAGCTCCATGGTCCCTTTGCAATAGGTCATCGAAGGGCCGATAAGAGTTAGCTATAGCTTTCTTGATTGATCTTGATCGCTATGAGCGACCCACCAACGGACTCAGTATAGAGTAAACACTTCAGGTGATAACGACGGGCTGGTGGGAACTCGGTAATCCGCCAGTCACCGGAAACTGAAACTCTGGTTTCTTTCCACAAGCTTCGAATCCGCTTTTCTTCGATGGGTTGTTTCAGTTGCACTTGTGGATCTTGTAGTTATAATTTGTTTTAATTTCACAACACTTGATGTATTTTCAGCCTCAATAAAAAAAAAAAGCAAGATCGCTCCGGAATTACTTTTTCTTAAGAACAATTGTTGTGTTGAAAAGGAGTAAATAAGAAAGAGTGGAGCAGGAAATAGGCGTTAGTACTCCGCTAGTTACTGGTGGAACCCTAACAGGAAAACTAACAATAAAATACATTATGAGAAGAGTCCAATATATTTCTAACAAATGCAATTTAATTTACGCATCACCTTGGATAGATTGTTATAGCTTCTCGTTTTATTTTCGATTTTGAGGAAAAGGAAGAGATGGCTCGCATGCAATCAACATCTCATGATGTAACTTTGACAAATTAGCAAAACTCAATCTTCACTAATAGCCTGATATTAAGCCTTTGCAACTGGCTTTTTGCGGTGAATGTCATCAATTATGCTATTAGAAACTTTCGACTAACTTGAGAACTGAAATGCATTTATCGTGTGACCCGAAAAATAAAAAGAACTTGCTTTAAAGCATTCTACAGGGACTCCAGACATTCTGTCGACAAATCAAGCGTGCTTTCTTTGTAACAATGAGCTACACCGATATGACCTGCAAGTTTTCTCTGGCACCAACATGCAGTACATGTACTATACACATGTATACATGTGTTATAATTCGGCAAAAGGCCGCAACTTTGTTGATTAAACGAATATCGTCTTTGAGTGTCAATTCCTGCTCAATTTTTCTTGCGTTTCCCACGCCCAAATTTCTTAATAACAGAGCAGTTATGCCAAAGAAACCACTCTTAAATACTCCAAATCTTCTATGCATTATAAAAGCAAACTTCATTTATCCAAGTGATTTATAGCATTGCGGTCAAACTGAAAGAGATCGACTGCCAACACTTCCGCTTGACACAATAAAACTTTTCTCCTAGGTCCATGACGTCACAAACATTTCCTGTTTCTGGCTTGATCATAAAAACTTTATAATGCGTCGGCCAAAGTTACGGGATTAAACAAGAATTAGAAAAAAAATGTAGCTTTTGTTTGTTTCTGCTTCGTGAAACGTACGTGTCCAAATTTGCATTTCCAAAGCACAAGTCGAAAAGATATTAGAATCATCGTTTTTGTTTTTTTCTCGCCGAAACGCTAGTTCATGTTGATGTTCACCTCATTGTGTCGGCATTTCGCTTTTAGTTTCCAAATCACCAGTTTTTCACAAGCAATTAGATTCTTGCTGTTAATCCAGTAAGTGACATACGAATTTACATAGAGCGAATGAAGACGAACTGCGTTTGTTTTGGTCCGAAATAACAAACAATATTCTTCCTTTACGTTTCAATTAATTTCCATAGAGAACAGATAAGCTTGTCAAACCAAACAAAGGAAACATACCCGAGCGCTTATATTTGAATAATAGCGATTGTCGCCGACTTGGAATATTTTATCGCTCAGATTTTAATTGAGTAACAAAACTTGACAGTTTTCATCGCATTGAAGCGTGATTTTCGTCTTGTTCTGGTTCAACGAAATATATTTTATGACCGAAAAAGGACAAGAGCGGAAAGACTACAGAAAAAGGTAGGTCACTTGTCCAGTTCCCGCTTTGTAGTATAGTTGTAACTTATGTAAGTGTGTAATTTTAGCCGAAGCAACCATGTTGCCTATTCGAGTCACGACATCAGCAAATCTTGTCAACATTTTGATGTATCAAATCTGTTGACTCGTCGGATTTATCTATCGTGCACTTTGGCTGTCTCTCGCTTCTGTGGCCGAGTTTTGTCTTTTGGTGGCGAACTTCCATGAAAATTCTTGAGAAACGTACAGCTGCGCTAGCAAAATTCTAAACACTGAATCAAAAGAAAAACGTGTGACAGCCGACACTTATGCTTTTCAAACAGATAGATATCATTAAGATTCAAAGAGATGATTTTTGACTTCCTAGCAGACTTTACAAGTAAAGCTGAGGTGTTCATTTATTTGTTTTGAATCTGTTTACAGTAGATCAAAACTTATTATATCAGGACATGGTGGGAAGGAAGAATGAAATTGATTTCTAAATTCTGAGATTCTGAAAAACAGCTCAATAACATTACTGCTATGCACGTGATTAATTTTTGGCTCAGAGCAAGAAATCTTAAAGATTTTTTCCCCAAATCTCATAACATAAAAAGGAGTAAATAATTAATGCGCGAGAAAGCGAAGATATGTAGTTAAAGTTTATAATATATTTTCGACTGTGTTCATATATTTTATTTTTCTTGTTTTTCAAAACATTTTTGTTGGAGAGACCCCTCTGGTTGCTTTTCGGCAATATAACATCCGCAAACATTTACCAAAAATTGCTCAAAGCGCAAAATGAATTTGGCACCAAACACCACCTGGTGAGTTCCCCATTATCTTTCAATCAGTAATGTGTTACTATTTTGATGAAGAGTAATATTGAGCCCCCAGTATTTTTTCAAGAGTTTTGGCGCAGATAACATCGCTAATAAACAATCCCTTGAAAAATTGATTTTCTCCGCAAATTGTGTCAGGATAATGGATTTCGTTTGAAAGGAAGAAAGTCGGATAAGGAAAACTGAATAGATCAAAGCTAAAAGAAAATCAAGGCACGTTTTTTCCACGTGGAAACAACCGACAAAAAAGTCGATGACCAATGGTTTTGATTACACGCCACTGAGCACCGCTGTGCCTTACGGAAAGATCCCCCGTCAAACCGTCTATACATTTTTGAATATGTATTTGGATTCTTTTATCTCAGCCATTGCACAGCTCGGAAGCTAGATCACTCGTTGGTACAAAACACAACGTATTTTTTTTTAAAATTGAGATTGTTGATGTACATGTTGTGAAAAGCACTGAAAATATAAAAGGATTACTATCGAAAATGCGTGCATGAATTAGCATTTGAACTTGAGTGACAAACATCTCAACAAATGGCGGCTCTTCAAGTTGGTAATTCAGGCCGTATTCAGTGCGAGGACCTAAAATATGCTCTTTTGTTTCATGTTTATCAGTATTTTCAAGGCATTGAACTTGTGTTTACGGAAATCCTTTCGAATGTTTTGACTTTAAACTCCCACGTTCTGCAGAGTAAGTGTAAACACCACTGACCGAGAAATTTTAGCGATCTATGGTAATTAAAAAGCAAAGTGAGACTGAAAGAAAGACCGATTGAATGGTTGAAAGATTTTAGTGCTCCTTCACGAAAATAGTAACCGGTTTACTGAAATGAAAAACTGTGCATAAAAATGCAATCACAGAAAAATAATTCCATCGTCACATTATGTAATAGACTATTTGCTATTTTTTTGCCACGCCCGATTTTTGCCAAAACATGTAAGTTGTCGAAACAGCGTTGATAACTTCTTAAAAAGATGGGTTACGAGAACGCATAAAGACCTGTTATTGATAACTTCGTATGTTAATATTTCGAATTTATTTTAGTTCCGATCACCAACCGTCTGAACTGGGCAGGAAATTAAGTCCCATCATTTCCAAGTCTGTCTGTGGGAGATACGGTGGCATAATTTCCATCCCAGCATGTATCTTCCTTCACCCACCCCCTCAATTTTCAGGACCGTGGTCTAACCAGCTCATCTCATCACGTAGCGATTAACACGAAATATATGCACAATAAACTAAAATAGCTGAAAATTCCGTTCCAAGAAAGATTAAGATTGAACATATACAGACATTATGCAGGTGTCTTTGAAATACAAGGCAACCAATGCAAGTCTGATTTATGCCTTTTGTAGATCCAGATTTACTCCGAAACATAAGGGCTAGCAGGACTCTCATTCTTGATCGAAGAAGCCTAAATGAGCCCTGTTAATCAAAATACTGATCTTTCCAACTCTGTCATTAGTGTTTTAAGTATAACTGAATAGATTACAGTGTATACATAGCGCTGCCCACGCTTACATTTCAACACTTAACTCCCTTCACTGGCGTACCCTCGAGACTGGTCTTTGTTTAAATCTTGACGGATTTAGGTTTGCTCTGACTGAAATGGCACCTCGCAGGCCTTGTTTTTCTCATCTTGATAGATGATGGCTGGTACAACATCAACCACATCAGCAGCACCCTCGGAGACCAAGGGGCGGTCCTTCAGGACGAGAAAAATCTGAGGTGAAAAAAGTAGAGAGGAGTTGGAAGATTTCTTCATTTTCTCTTATTTTCTCTTGGTCTCGCATCTCCCGGTATCCGAGACTGACTGCCCCTGGGTCTCCGAGGATTCAACAGCACTGACACCATCACTAGTGTTAGCATTAGCAGCAACACCAACAATAGAATCAGCTCTAGCATCAACACTACATAGCATTAAGCCTTGGCCAAGTCGATGCCAGTTGGTGCAAGTTTTGACCTTCAGTATTCAGTTTGTCCTTCGTTTGGCCACACTAAATTGAACTTGAGTTGGCTTATTACAAAGCTACGTGTGTGTTAAGAACGTGAGCTAACTTGTATCGAGTTGCGTTCAAGTTTGTGCTCGTTTCAAAGTCGATGCAAGCCAATTGAGGAGCTGAAGTCCAGGCAGGTTGGAGCTAGCATAGATTTGAATGAGCCTCTATCTCCGTTTGGCCAGCGCTTTAGCAACAGCATTTACTAAACGGTTCTAGTTTTTCATCGTCACCAGCTATAGCACTTGCATTAGATTGATTTGACACTTCCATCTGTGAGCATTAAAATTAGTACTTTGCGGTATTGAAAGTGAGCATAGCCATTAAATTTAATTTGCGTTTTCATAGACCTTTTACTGTGTTATTAGCTTTAGCATTTTAGCATTCACAGCATCAGAATCGGAGAAAGTATTTTGATATAGGTATCGGTATCTGGCATTGGCATTTACTTGTACGGGTTTTTGTTTTGGTTTCAATATCGGTATTAGAATAGGCACTGGCAGTTAAGAATGGTGTTGAATTTGCATTAGTACTGACATTGACATTGGCATTGAATTTGACATTGACATTGGTGTTGTTGTTATCTTTGTAGCATTGGGTTACTATCACTGAGTTTGTCAATGTTGGTATTAACTATAACCATTGGAGTTGTGCCATTTTATTGAGCGCTAAGGCCGGCCAAAATCAAGTTTGATCAAAATTTGAAAACGAGCTCGCTGTAAATAATGCTCTGTTTTTCCTCAGTATCTCATTTTTAAAACGTCGCCCAAATAGATACGCTGGTGACGATCTCTACCACAGGTAGACCAAATGTTTAGTACTGTTGGGTGATAGTGGTTTGGGGGCTTTCCCTGCAGATGCCAGTTGCCTTTTTCCTAGCACAAAAAGGACAACAGATGATAATTAATGTCATGTCAGTGAAGATTTCATAAGTTTAACCCAGATATTTTTAATAAAGAGAATAAAAGTTTTCGTGACAATTCATATCCATAGAACTGACTCCCTGCTGAGAGAGTACGCACTTTATGGAAAATTCCAGAGCAATTTTATACAAAACCCTCGGTGTATCCGGCCCTCTGTATTGGTGCTTTCAATTTCCAGTTCACAACCTTGGCCCTGCGTGCGTTTGACACGTGTTTACGGCCACGCCCTGTCAGCAGGTGGTGTCTGTGTTTAACTGGATCAATGAGTTCAATGATAAGATGTAATGATATTCAAAGTGACAGCAGTATGCCGTGTTTCGTGGTTTTTCACTCTTTTGTTGCTATGTAAATACATCTCACAAATTTGACAAGTGTACGTGACAATTTATCGGCAATAGCAAAGAGCGACGTCCAAAAATAGTTATGAACCATTTTTTGGTGCTTAAAATCATAAAATTCATAGCGAGAGCCAGTTATTCTGAACCGTGTTCCCAAAACAGGTACACTTCAATAGTTCTCAAGCACATTGAAAGCGACAAAGGGCTCTTCAGATCTATAAGATCTTGGCCAATACTTTATGCGTGAAACGCCGATAATTAACATTAATGTTATTATATCGATGCAGTTGTTGCCATTTAGTTTATATTTTTTAAAAAGCGACATCCAGCAAAAATGATCATGTTTATTGCAGTTTCGTATTCGGAAAGTGCGATGACACTCACAATTTCACGGTTCTTAGTAATTTTCTTTGACTCAGTAGAACAAAAATGACAGCTGAACACGTCGAGAAGGGCTAGCTTGTTAAGTTGGCGCCTTCATTATTTCAATGAAAGATTTCCAATAATGTGGCTTTTGGAGAAGTTAATCTTTTCAAGTAACACCAAGGCACTTCGGTGAAAGTAGACAATATCGTTAGACTTTGTTTGTATGCAAAGCTTGTGGACATAGTATTTGTATAAACTATTTGCCACGTTCAGTTTTACTTATTACGTCTGAAAGTAGATAATGCAATTAGATAACATTGAAAATGATAAACTCTCATCAGTTCAAAATAATAAGCAATAACTCGCAAATTCATGCAGATGTCGTGGCTTTTATATGAGGCTGACAAACTAGAATTGTGATTTTCTGGCGTAGTTAGTAAAGCTGCTAAGATCATGGCTTTACTTTAGCCATAATTTTCAAAACTGTTGCAAGTTAGTTACAAAAAACTTAATCATAGTTAGGCCCTGGTTAGACGTCGATCTTAGCATGCGTCGAACTAAATTCAGTAATAAAGCGCACGATACTTTCGACGTTTATCCCAATTAAGATCGAGTGATTCAGCATCCTCGGAAACCCAAGGCATCCAGGAGAGCAAAATCGAAGACACGGGGAAGGGGAAAGGAAGGGGAAGGAAGGGGAAATGAGAAAAAGGAAGGTCCCCATTTTTGCCCTTCCCTTCCTCTGTTTTTCTCTGTTCGATGCGCGCCTTGGGTTTCCGAGGATGCGATCGACACAGCCGTTATAATCGACTGGACTTGGTTAGGCCCAGGTTAGACGTCGATCTTAGCATTCGTCGAACTA
>JAOBYE010464307.1:0-13581 GCA_025403585.1 Parazoanthus swiftii | reverse complement strand
TTTGATTTTTCAAATTCACACACCTTCAGGTAAAACAAAGAAGAAACGAGGGAGTTATACAAACAAGAAAAGGGAAAGCCGAAAGTTAAAAATTCAACAGCCGTCTTTGTTCACGTTCACGTCCTCGTTGCTTAAGCTCTCTAATAACCATGAATAACGTGTGTAGTCACAATCCAACCATCGAAACTAGATCCCAGACTCATTTGGTCAAGGGCATTTTGAGACATGGAAACAAGAATTAAGAGTACAAAGCGCACTCCTGTTTACCATCCATTCACGGTTCCAGGACCCATATTGTTGACAGCCTCTGGCTAGAACAAAGGCTCTGGGACGTACCAACCTTTTCTCGCGCATGCGTACCATACGCTGACCCAAAATCAAAGCCACTCATTTTTTACGACCGGGCAGGTCAATTAAGTTTTTCGTTTTGTGGTCAATTTGAAAGTCATGATGGTCTGTGTTACACTCGCATGGGCTCCAAATACGAGAATGTGAGATATATTTAGAGCAATCTATAGAATAATTTGAACATTCAAAAACATTGAAAGCACCTGCACAAGACTGTAAAGTATTTCAATTCATGTGTTTACATTTTTCACTCCAGGAATAACGCAATCTATCAGACAAACTTACGTGATTGGTTTCATGAGGACAGAGAACATCAAAGAAACTGGGTTAGAGACACTGTACGTCACAAGCAAACACAGAGGAAAAGTCAAAATTGAAATACCAAGTACCAACAATGTTTCATACTTTAGTACCGTTCCTCTTGGTATGTACACACTGAAGATCTCTACAAGCCAATTATGGACTGGAGCAGCGAGTGGAAAACGTTTCAAAGGAATACGTTTAACATCCACGGAAGAAATCTCCGTTTTTGGAGTGAGTTCTGGTAGAGGTTTCTCAGAAGGTTTTGCTGCTCTTCCTCTGCGAGAAAGAGCAGCCAAATATATTGTTGTTTCTTTCAAGCCGGCTTCTAGCCTGCACTTCTCAAGACTTCTTATTGTGTCAAACTCGACGAAATCACGCATTATAGTTCAATTAAAGACAACCAAAACAGTAACCTATCTTGGTAGGGCTTACAAGAATGGTGATAGCATTGTGGAGACTCTAAATGATTTAGATATTCTACAACTAAGCAGTCATGGGGACCTCAGTGGAACAGCAATTTATTCTGACAAGCCAATATCCGTGTTTTCGGGTAACGATTGTGCTTTTGTGACACCTTCAGTCCAAGAACAGTCTTATGAACCATGTGGCAGCCTGATAGAACAAATTCCTCCCGTGGATGAGTGGGGTAGAGAGTTTGTTACCACTAACTATGGGGGCAAGTCCGTTGGTAAAACACTCAGAATTGTTGCTGGTTTTCATGGCATTAGTGTAACAAGTAACTGCATGTCAGGTTACATCAGAAATAGAGACTTCGTAGAGTTTGCGTCCGCTGAAACGTGCGAGATATCCTGCAGTGAGTCATGCTTCGTTGTTCAATTTGGACAGACAAATATTGCAACAAGCTTGAAAGACAAACAACGCACCAAACCGTTTATGACGATAGTCCCACCAATTGCAAAGTATGCAAACAATTACCTTTTACCTACACCCTTTGTAAACGATCGAGACATTAGGACATTTGTCAGGATCATAATTCCAACAGAGAAAATATCTGGCTTACTAATTGACGAGCATGATGTTTTGCCAAAAAGACTGGTGTGGAATAAAATACCAAACTCGAATTTCTCCGTTGCAAATACTCCAGCGAGATCGCCAGAAAAACTTATTCAGATTCGCCATCTTTCACCGAAAGTGAAGTTTTCCACGACGCTTTATGGTTTTGGCGCGAAAACATCATTTGGCTTTCCAGGAAGCTGGAATGGTGGGATGTCTAGCAGATGTCTGAAGACCCAAAACAGTGGCAGCGGATTGGACGTCAACTGCATTCCACACTTCGGGGATAACGGAGTTAAATTTCATATTCGTAAGTATATAATTTCCATAAAACATGATTCTTCACATCTACATGTACCCGGTTTACCCAATCGAACGTTTGGTATTAAAAATCCCTTCGAATTGAAATCATTCGATTAAATTCGATTGTGTTCGGTAGTCGAACAGAGTGGGATTAATCTGGCCGGAAAATCTTGTCAATTGATGACAAATGAACGTTTGATTACGGAACTTTTGATTTGTGAGTGCATAAAACAGAGGCTCGGGGTTTGGAAAGTACAGTGAGCGGAGGGGATGACTTTCTAGTGTTGACTCTGTGAACTAAAAAAGAAAATGCAAACGAATGGCTCTAACTTATTTTCTCATTAAAAATAATATAAATATAAATATGAATATGAATAACAAGAATAAAAACAACAGCATGAATGTTAAAAAGGATAGTATAAAGAGTAATATTAATAACTATAATTACATTAATTACAAAAATATCTTGCTCAGTATAACGCGTCTTCATCTGCTTCTACCCTCAGAAGAAGGTACGGTGGAACTAATATTGGGAATGGCAGCCAACCAGGTAATTACTGAATTTTCATATCCTTTGTGTCAACTTTAAATGGCTACAAGATCACAGGTAGTTTAATTATCAACTCCAGCTTTGTTTTATGGTTAAAATACCATGTATGATAATGTCTCACTTATGTTAACTTTGTTTCACAGTGGAATCAGACGACGTTCCAAGAGAGTGTGGCGTCATCTTTCAATGAACTTTGCACTTCTGACAATTGTAGGCTCTATCACGGGTAAGAACAATACAAGGCAGGCATAAGCTAGGCAACTTTTAGTTGTAAGACTGCAGGTCGACTGCCTTGAACTATTATGAACGTTGTCTCGGGCTAGGAAAACTGATTAGAATCTAAAATGTCACCTGTTGCTGTATGTACTTATACAAAACTAGAACTGCACTATTTATTCTTACCACGCTGCGGAATATTTTGTGATGCCCAGTTACCCCTTGTTACCAATAGTTGCACGGTAAATGTTTTAGGTAAGTAGGTAAGATTTATCACCCTATGCGCCGGTCTAAATATACCATACATTATATTTTGTGTGTTTATCACGTTTTTATTGCAACATGACCCTTTGGATTTTTTTCGCTGCTCTGAATTCGATCAAACACAGTAGAACTCAAAACAGAATGCGTATGTGAAAACAAAGGGAGCCAATCATAAATCACAGATCTGATCAAGTCGTGCGGTTGGATTATTGCCGCCCAAGATTAACGGAAGTCAAAAATATACTTCAAAGCGACGAAAACCTTCAAAATGTTGCGTAGCACTGAAAATTGTGGTAAATGAACACAAAAATATATTCAAAAGAAAAATTTACCTGAAAACTTCATTCCTAAGGTCTTCTTTGTATTTCAAAGTAGCGCGGCTAGCATAATTTAGAAAATACCGAGAAGATTGAAGAGTACGGAGAAGATTCTAAGAACGAGGTTATATATTTGTTTGATTGATTGATTGATTGATTCAGATAGAAAGCAAGAATTCAACGCAAGTAGGTCGTCCTTGCAAAAATATTAACAACCTTATGTTCTTTCTATGGAAACTCCAAGATTTAAGCCACGGGACGTAGTTATCAAGACAGCGCCCGAAGGACTAACAGTCGATCTTCTTCGAGTTCGATTTGCAATCCAGTTGCCTACCGTTGATGGCCCAAATGATGTAGTCCCGAAAGAGTATTTACTAGGAAAACTACGTGCAACAGCCGTTACTATTGGAAATAAAATGGGTGGGAAACCGGTGTTGTATATTGATGGTAAAAGGCTTGAAGGCAAAACTGCTGCAACCAGGAAGGATTCGGCTGACCACAAAAGTGTTGTGATGATCGGCGGCATCGGATCTGCTGCTGTGGTTGTGATTATTATGATAAACATCATGGCTATCATTTTGTTTAGGAGGAAAAGGTGAGAAAAAAGAGATTAATGGTCTAGCAGGTTCCTAAAATCTATTTATAGGTAAAGGAATTTAAAAATGGCAGTTGTCTTCTCCAAGTGTTTGGAGACCTTTAAGGTCAATGAAGAAGCACCGAGAACAACATAGCAACGATAGGATAATCGATTCACTTTCTCTAATTGCTCAAGATTTCATGCAAGCTTGCACTAGCTACTGAGTACCACAAGTTTCTTTTACCTACAATAGTTCATTTTACAGTATTCAAAGTGATTCTCACTCAAAATAATGAGTAAGGTCCATGGAAGGATAATCGAAGAATCCATTATTAAGATTGGTTTAAAGTTGAACCAGTAACCAGCCGTCTCACTCATTCACTCACTTGCTCATTCATTGATTTGCTCCATCCATCCTATCATTCATCTATCCATCCATCCTCCATCCATCCATCCATCCATCCATCCGTCTATCCTTTCGCCGAGCCATTTTCCCATCCATCCTTCCGTTTAGCTTTCCTTCCTTCCTTCCTTCCTTCCTTCTTTCCTTCCTTCCTTCCTTCCGTGCATCCATCCATCCATCCATCCATCCATCCATCCATCCATCCATCCATCCATCAATCTATCCATTCATCCATCCATCTATCTATCATTTCATCCATCCTTCCTTTTATCCATCCGTCCCATGCAAGCCAGCAAGCCATCTTACCAATTAACCGGCCAGCAAATAAACATATTTAATGTTTTTTCGATAGAGACAAACGTCCATGTGTTGAGCAAGAAATGAGTGGCAAAGAAGCACACGAGAGTCAAACCGACAGCTCGAACGTATCTTCAACTCAGGAATGTGTTGGCGTGACACAACAACGTAAAACCGTCATCTACTCTTCGTTACACAGAAATGTACCAAAAACAGAATATGCAAAGTTACATCAAGCGATGAACAAAAAGCCAACTGAAGATAAATCACTGTACGAAGACATGGAAAAGTATGCTCTTCCGGATCGAAAAGTAAACTTTTTGCAATCGGATGACAAGAGTGAAAATTTAACATTTAAAACTCATGGACATCAAGAATTGAAGATACCACCTAGTGATGGCCAGACAAAGACTTCGTCATTTAACAGCGAGGTTATGCGTCAGCGTACGCGTAGTGCGCCGGTAATTAAACCGAAACCTCGATTGAGCGGAGTCGCTGGCAATCGACCAGTCAAATCTGCTCAAAAGCAGGAACGTGACAACCAGACTAGATGTAACAGCTTTTCCGTTGCTCCACAATTTCACCGGTCTGGTAACTCACATACTCACGACTTTTCGAACTCCTTCAGCGGTCCCCACGTAAATATCAAACAACAAGGGATTATGGACAAAGAGAGAAGACTAACGAGAAATGCGTCTACTGAAAGTGAGTACATTTACCCTACCTGTGACTTCAACGTTTAGACCTGGAGGTAGCCATGATTTGTATGAAGCTGTTACAAAACGACGTTGGCTGAAGACAAATGTAACCTCGTGGATGATTCGCAGATTTGCGAGCCGTCTCTTCTTTTCCTTATTTATATCAAGAAAAAGAAATTCGAGTTTCCGAGACATAGTTATGTGTGATGCCTCAACATGCAAGGACGCTTATCATATGGAGAGGAAACTGCTGCTGTTTTGTTATACATACACTGTGAAGCTTAGCTTAAAAGAAAATAGAAATGCTTTGAAACATTTAGGGTCGATCGTTCACTCAATGGAAGGCTAAATTCTGACCAGGGTCTAACTACTGTTTGCAGTACCTTTAAACAAAGAACAAGCATCGGCTAAGATTGAGACTTCGTTTAAGCAATTAGTACTTTTGTTTTACTTAAAAAAACCCAGACATATATAGATAATGTAGATTACCAGGGGCATACCCAGGGGGTCCGAACCCCCCTTACATGAAAGTTCAAAATCAAACTAAATCCTTCTCTTGGTCAACCTAAATTTCGGGAATGTGGAAACCCCTTGCAAAATCCTGGGGACGCCCCTGAGCACATATGAAAATAAGCAGGGATTTTTCCTGTTGATTCTCTGACCCAGCGCTTCCCTGTTAATGTTTACAGGCCGCCATGCATAAATGTTATTACTTTGTAATACTTACTTTCAACAATTTAAAATTATATACATTAATACCAGCTGGTTTAAAACGTGCGATAGCCTTTCGCAGATGCTTCACATTTCGAAACACACACTTTATTCACATTTCAAACTATTGATAGCAATTTAATATGATACAGAACTGTGAGTCTTTAGCATACAAGTTGCACGTGATAGATAAGGATCAGCTACAGCCGTTCCTTATTTATACTTTCGTATGTGGGGATTAACTGTAGCAGAGCACTCAGAGAAAGTCAGTCAACAAATCAACGAGAATTAAACTTTAATTTTTATCCGGTGTCGTACGTGCTTTACATTCTTAGTAGATGGAACACTACTTGACAATGAATTTCATGAAGTTGTTATACCATGGTATAAATCTAGCCATTGTTTCAGAGTGCTAAGGTTTGTATAAGCGTCTGTGATTTTAACCTGAACTTTCTTTGGAAACTTCTACTATTTCTTTTGGTACGGGAATCAGTTGTTCTTGTAGCTTAATAAAAAGGAAACGTTTCTGCCGAAAAATAACTATATGTTCTTCAGAGTTTTTCCGAGAAAACTTAAGGTCTTTCTTATCTTTATATGAATGAAACTTCCAGAGTTTTTCGGAAGTGTTTCGGCTGGGGAAAGCGGTCTCTTTTCGGTAACACTCTAAAACAACTGCTAGTGTACTTTCTGCAGATGAGTTTGCCTTTCAAACCAAGAAATGATTAAAAATGATTTAGCATGTTTGTTCGAAGAGCCTTTTCAAAATTAAATTAAAGTGAGTAAACGAGCATTCTGGTCATTTTCCAGAGTTAAGCTGGAAAGCACGGTCAAAATTTCTTTTGACCTGCCTTGAAAAGTAGTAACAAATAGCTTACAGAAGTTGTGTGATTTTCAGCTATCTTGAAAAGTTTCTTCAGTATATTTTTTGATCTTTTCATTTAAAAAAATATTAAAGAGACTCAAATCAGGATAAAATTGTGTTACACATCGCACGTATCATCAATAATCTGTTGGTAAAAGACATCTTGTATCAGCTATTTATGAATTGGGTTAATGAGGCTAAACTGTTAACAAAGGTTTTTTCTGCCAACAGAAAAAATGAAAACATTTATAATTTTATATTAGGTTTACCTCGTTTGTTGGTAAAGATTTATCTCTAAGAGGAAGTTATTTTTATTTGGATCGAGTAAAGACTTAAACTGTGGTTCGTCGGCTGTTTTTTACTTCTTCCGTGTTTTAATGTAAAAGAATCAAGACATTTTTGGAGTTACAACAGTTAGTTTTTAATATAAAGTTGACTTTCACACAAATGGCTTGGTCATGATAGCTTTCTGCCAGTTGTACTTAATTTCATAAACAGGTGCACCAAAGACTTAAACGTACTTAGTTTTTGGGTTAGTTCAGAAGGTTTTACGGATGGTCACGAACCACTTGGCCGGTTGTTGAATATATTTTGTGATCGAATTTTGTCAGCAGATAGAGTGAATGCGGAATAAGATTGCTCTCTTTATGAGCTTGAATTTTTCTTTGCTCGTGGTTAAATAAACCAGCCAAAACGTATGTAAAGACAATTCGAAGTCATAAAGTACGACACACTGTATTTATAGGCACAATTATGTATCAATGATACTGTCACACTCTTTGTTCGGATTTGTGTCATGATAAGCAATCGTCAACAACAGCTTCAGCAATGATAGTTTGAAATCGACCTCGCTAATAACTACAAAATTTAAAAACATATACTTATATTTTATCGGTTAGAAAGAAAGACAACCTCAAAAAGCCAAAATAAACAGGAAATCGATCTCTTCAGTTTATTGTGGATTTTTGCAATGATTACCTATAACACACCAGCAAATGTGAACCAGTCTGTTGACGCAAAAAATAGTAAGTGTTTGCCCGTAAGTAATATGAAAAAATAATTGTGCTAAAGCAATGAACAATTGCGAATCATTTACCTTATCTTTTTGTGTTGAAGCATCAATGAGTTCCTTTAAAGTACGGAACTGTTCCGCGTTTATCCTCTTGTTGATAAGAAACTGCTTTTAAGATATGAATGACATGACTGGATTTGCTGTTATCGTTATAATGTTGTATCCATAGCATGGAAACCTAGAAATTAAAAGGAAGGAAACAAAGACAGAGACAGAAGAAATGATTTGATTGGGCGAGGCACGGTTTGTAACTTCTGTTGTATACAACATGATCTGCGTCTCGCTTTCAGCTCTCACAAAAACAAAAAAGGCTGGAAGTCGGTCAACAATATGTTGTTACGTTTATTGCCGAAAATGAAAAACTTATCGGCCAGGCGACGCCAATGTTTTCAAAAGCAAAAACCAGAACCAAAGGGAAATCAAAATTGTTGTAGCTAGTACCTTGTTTCTTTCTTACTTCACCCGAAGACAACAAGAAGGACATCATTGGAGTCATCTTGTTATCATCATTACTATCACTGTTATAGTAACTGAAATCAGCTTTTCAACGTCGGTCTCATCTCTTGCTTGAACTGTCAATTGATATTTTGGATTCAAAGCATTCGGCAACTTAAGACTTGAAGAGTTTCCTTTACATTTTCTTACCTACAATGTTTCGTATGTTTGTTCAGTAATTAACTACTGAGGTCTGACACTCGGCGCTTTTATACTTTAATCGATTCTTTAGAAACGTATCTTCTCAACCCATATGTTATCATAAGTACTAACTTTCTTAACTGCCTCTGGATTCCTTTTTTGCCTGCTCTTTTCTTCTCTTTTTTTATTTTATCTTCGTCTCCTTTTTGGAAAACCATCAACCAAGGTTCGTACACTTTTTCAGTTGTAAAATTCAAGGACTTTCAAGGACCATAATATAAAAATTCAAGGACTCCTGTTAAGAAATTTATTTCAAACTTCAACCTTCATATCAGCTAATACTAGAATACAAATACGTTTAAAAAAGAGTAAATTGAGGCTATTTCTAAAGTCATTACTAAAGTTTGTTCAGAGGATGATCCTCACTTCCTGAAGCTTCTGCTCGATATCCTTCTCGAAAGTTCATTCAGGTTTAAAAGTTGCGAGGATGTTTTTTGGCAAAATTCAAGGACTTTCATTGACCAACACGCAAGATACCAAAAATCCAAGGATTTTCAAGGCCTTGAATCGAGGTTCTAAAATTCAAGGGTTTTCAAGATGCGTACGAACCCTGATCAACTGACTTCGGATGTTGGAGGTAATTCTGCAAACAAGTACGTTATCTCGTTCACAATTTCGCTCACACTGACAGATTAAAACTAATCTGTCACTCCCGTGCTTGGGCTTTCATTTATCAGGAATACTTGGAATTTGGTTGTATCACGAGTTGTTGAAAATAACTATAATTCTATTTTTTCAAATTATTTGTAGTTTCCTCTGTCTTTCTTTGCATCAAAGCGTGGGATTGTCGCGCCCTCTTTACTTCTGTATCTGGAGTAACTTCTCGTCCATTCTTTGTTTTTGTCGGAAGCATTAGTTTCTTAAACTGCCGGAACGTTTGTAATAAGCAAGCAGTAAAATGTTTTTCTGTGTTTCTGAATGTTTCCGAAGATAGAGGCGGGGAAGAGACCTACTTCCGCCTGCGCTGAGTTTGCCGCATAACCAGTCGCTTGCAGAGCCAAACATTGCAGCAACCACAGCAAAAGTCAGCTTTGCTTGTTTCCTGAAAGTATCGTTGAGGATAAAGTAGATCATGGGAGTGATAGCTGTGTTGCTGTGGGCTGAAAAGCGTCTCCAAAACTCTAAATCACATGGGAATAGTGCGGGTAATTTCTGTTTTACGAAGTACATAAACCAACACAATACAAATGCCAGAGTTACTGCAAATAACATTCGAAAAATTTTCCTGTTTAGAATCTCACGACGGTTCTGCTCCCTGGAAAGCCGACACCCTGGTAGAGTCCTGCGCTTAAGGGTGAGGAGGATCGCCGAATACGAAAACGCAATAATGACCAGTGGGGTAAGGTAGAAGACATAGAACAACAGGTCGTAGTAAATCACCTTTGCGTTCTCAAAGTAGTTATCAAACTCATTACGGCTGGTGCAAATCAGGGTTCCATGATCGTTTCTCTTTATTGTTAAGGCCACAACGCGTGGAATTCGTACGACTAAAGAACCAAGCCACATTGCTACGATCAGACGTTTGGCCAAGCGTTTGGTTATGTTCTGCTTCAGAGGGTAAACTATCGCCACAAATCTCTCCACACTGATCACAACCAGCGTTTGAATGGAGACAAAGATGGCCGTATGGTGAACCACCGTGACGAACTTACACAAGATCAAGCCTAGGATCCCGTCAACAAGCCACTCGTAGCCTCTGAAGATAATCGAAACCATTCTTGGCATGTATATTAACGTGATTATTAGATCAGCTGCCGACATGTTCTGTATGAAGAGACGAACTGTTGGTTTGGTGTTTTTGTCGTTACGCACAGCAGCAATGATGAGCGAGTTGCCTGCTATTGACAGGAAAAAAAGAGCTCCATACAACAACACTCGGCTTATTTTGATTTGTAAGGAGTCATTTAGAAAGCACTTGGTAAAAATCTCAACAGTTTCAGCTTGGCTCTTGTTATCCCTCAATAACTCGAGGGAAGCGTTTCTTATAACCGTATGTTCCTCCATCTTAGTTTCGCTTGTCACGACGTCTGAATGATTTGTAGACAACCAAGTAATACCTGAAAGATTCAAGTATTCTTCTGTTGATGCTACAGTATGTAAGCCACTATTCGGAATGATAGCAAAAGCAAGTAAACTATTTTCCAAACACAAAGTCGTCACTGACACTTGGTCAAACGCAATTTTACTTTTTATCAAACAATTCTAAGTGCATTTTTGACAGCTACGATCGGCTTGACAGTTGGATATTTTATAATAACTGCAAGGGTTTCTTTTCTTTTTGTTATATACAGTAATTGACCGCAAGGTGCCAATCGGAGTGGAGTCTTAAGCAACAACATAATTGCCTAATTTTTCTTTTCTAGTTAAGCTTTTGAAGTCGATGGCCTTTCCTATTTTCAATATGGTTGATATCTCTACCCGTTATCAGCATTGCTTTTTTCGTGTTCACCGTTGGAAAACAAAAGTGTGCACTCTGTCTAAATTTTGAAGCAAAAAATAATAGTTTACAACTGCTTGTTTGGAAATGTCAGAAGAAATCAATAACTTCAGTAAATGGAAGATGGAATTCTCAAAACAAATGAAATTAATTACTTTTAAGTAAAAAGAGAGTTTACTGCTGCGACACAAAAAATTAACATAAAAACATTGAAGTTAAGTTTTATTATGTTTGGAAAAACGGAGCATTGCTAAGTAATTTAATGAAATGGACCGTACGCTACATTACTATATCTGGCTACTATCGATGCACTACGAAGGTGACACACAGATCACAGAACCCCTTACTGATAATTTTGGCTTATTTTTCATGAAAAACGAAGAATTTTAAGCGTCCGAGTACCGGCCTTGATCAACGAGTAGTCTAAAGATTCAACGAAAACTGTGTGTTGTTTTCTAAGGGTTGTTTAGCGGCGATCCCAGCTTATTTTAGAAGTCAATAACTAAATACTACAAAAAGAAAAAAAAATGAAAAACACATGTAGACATATTGAAGTTTGATTTGGGAAGTACATTCAAATGGAGTCATTACCATCCATTTTTTTTATTAAACTGCATGTACAGAAGCCAGCTTTTAACGGAAGTCGCAATTTTCATTCAAATGTGAACGACTGATCTGTCATAATTTCTCAGCTAATCAACAAAATAGTCACAAAAGTATATAGTGTTAATAATGTTACAATGTGTCATTGACACTTCCATATCTGCAAACCATATAATGGAGATGGATATCAGGTTAGAGACGGTATCTTAACAAGGTCTCGAGTTACTACAGTTGAGCGAGAGAGAAAAAGAAAACTGATGGCGTAAACCTTTACTTTCTTTGATAGTGTTTAAGTCTTTAAGAATATTGTTTAGTTTTGTTATTTCCAATTGAGTCATTTTCGGTTATTGGAATACCTAATATAACTTTTTTTAAATTAATTCTTTTTTAAAAGGTCTTTTTATTAGATTTTTTCTCGTTCTAAGAGACTTTGATTTGTGGAACAAGAAGCACTTTTAAAAATTTACTACACAAAAATTTACAAAACGAAAAGACCAAAAATTACAAATTGCGTGACATGGCATGGACTTAGAAAATAAAACAAGAATATCCAAAGAGATTTATCTTCCCTACCTCACACGATCAGATGATCTGGCCAGACCCCAATTCAAAGCGTTCAGTTGAAGCCACGCAGTTTCACTTCCTCGAGTAAAAACGTTTTCTTGAAAAACGTGCTCGGTAGAACATTGACTAAAGGCTGGGAATGTTCATTCTTCAACTCCCTTGCAAATACTTCCTAATTTAAATTGTGGAGCAAATAAATCATTTTGATTAGTAACTTTTGAATGAGAACAGACTTTAAGACGCTGAAAAAATTAAGTTCTGTAAATCAACAAAAAGAAACTATTTTTTTAAGTTAATTAAATGTTCGAAAAGAACAGTGTTATATTACGTTTATGACAAAAAGATAAAAAACTCTTTTGTTTGGGGGCAGAGTTGCACTAATAAATAGGATATGGCAGATAACAGTAATTTTATCTAATAGTGTAACTTCTTGTCATGACATACCGTTCAACCCGTAAACAGGATCTAACATATATTACATTAGCCCAATCGATTGATTTTTAATAAACCCTTTTTGTGTGAAATATACGACACCAACAAACTAGTTAAGACAAATGAAAATATATGTTTTTTTAAAAAAAAAATGCAATTTTGAAAATGGAACAGTACCCGAACAGAAAAACAATAGCGCTAAACTAACTTTTTTGAAGACGAGAAACATAAAAACAAGCAGTAAGTTTTCTGCCTCAAATTTCAAGTTTTGTACTTTTTACCAAATTAGCAGTTGTAGCAATTTGGTTTGCTGATATAGGCGATCCCGATCAGCACCAAACAATTAAAAGAAAAACGTCTGGTAGAAATACTGACCAGTTTGTAAAACATCAGAATATTATTATGTCCAGAAGTAGCACAGCTCTGTGTATTAGTTCTGTCTTACAAGTGTTTTGACAACTTTAGTATCTAAAAACTTCCTTTCTCCTTCAAGGACCACGCAGCAAATCGCTCTTAATATGCTGACGGGACAAAAACGTATTTGAAGACAGCCTACAGCAGTTAGACCACACGCACGTTTATAGAAAGTCGACAACGTCATGCATGCTAATGGTATATGTAAAAGTACCTGTTAAATAACTTAGTTAGATGTTGGAGCGGAAATTGAAGGAGAAAAACCACCAGAAAAACAAGAGGGCACGGGCAACTTTCGTAGCCAGATTAACAAAGCCCAGACTATATAGATCGGATACATAGACAGACAGTTGACAGACCAATACAGAGATTGATAGCTCTATTTATACATATGAAAGGTCGATGAATTGAAATATATAAAAGAAATAGATAGATAGATAGATAGATAGATAGATAGATAGATAGATAGATAGATAGATAGATAGATAGATAGATAGATA
>JAOBYE010464196.1:3564-13583 GCA_025403585.1 Parazoanthus swiftii | reverse complement strand
ATTTGTATTATTTTAGTCTCTTTGTCGCCCTCATTTGCAAATAAACTGTTTACACCTGTGACTCCACTTGGCTACACATATAACCGTAATTACCCCGTAACTGTCGTAAGCCAGACCGGGACACAACGGCGGTAGTTCTATTTTTAATGGAAACATTCTATTCCGGCATCTGGGAAGACCGGCGGCACAATATTTAATGGAAAAATTAAGACGTTCTGGCCTAAACTATAACAAGTTATAATTTTACGATGTTGGTCAACTTAAACTTACCGACCTTATCAAAATAAATGATACTATGAAAGTATGATAATACATGTAGCTAACCTCGGACTGATTGAAGCTACAACAACTGATAAATAAACAGGAATGTACAAGTAATAATACAACAGCGAAAATATTTTACAATAATAGCGGCACTGACTTATGTATTTATCCGTTATGCTGCACCGCTTGGGACTGCAGTCTATTACCATAAGTCCTTATTTGAAGTGATTTGAGTTGCTCTGCTCTGCTCTGAGGACGACCATCTTAGCGAAAATAAATCTTGTTCGAGCTGGTCCAGATGAACTTTCATAAGTTGGAGGCAACTCTCTATTCTTCTGGGCAAGGCTCTCTGATGTGTACATAGATCTTGTTGTGAGTTGAAAATCCGATATCTTGGGTTGTCTTCTCTCGCAGTTCTTTTCTTGCTCTATATTAAAAGTTGCTCTCTTCTGTCTTGGCCAACAAACTTTGCAATGAGGCCTGTCAGCATTTCGTTTATTCGGCGGCAGACGGTGGTTAATTAAAATATTATCTTGTTCAATGCCAACACCACTTGTCTAAAATTCCACTGAATTCTAGACAATCGATCACGTCGAGAACATTGTTCTTAATTGTTTAAAGCGTCTATCTGTTAATTTAAATCATTAGCCAACGCGGGTAACTGCCTTCGAAGACTACTTTTTTCAGCTTGGAGGGTTTTGTTTTTATCTTGCAACTCTTGACAGACATATGACAAAATTTGGTGTAGAAGAAAAACAGACGCCATTACTCTTTATCGATCATGAATGTAGGTTGGCCACAGCACCGTTTCTGACTATGGATCAACTTCTCTTCCGCCATGAAACTTGTATTTTTGAAGTCCTGGCCATTCCAACCCTGGAGTCCAACAAAACTGAGGTTTGTGTCTGTAAAACTTATAAAGTACTCTCCAGTCCCAACCTTTAGGCTCCCGACAATAATCCCCGAACTCCCTCCTCTCCACCTTTCTGAAAGAATACGTCTTGTTAAACCACGAGTGCCCGGTCAAGTTCCAGTATTCTCTCATGTACTTTGGGTAGGCTTGGTGTATACCCAGCAGATCACGACAAAGATGCGGGTGAGGTTTTAGATCTCTTCTGTAATGTACAGTACGACTGTTATCGGCAAAATAGGTGACACTATAACCCTCGCTTTCGAGCCGGTTCACCCACATGGCGATCATCTGTCCCCCAAATGGGTGACAACACATCGAGTTATTTCTACGTATCAATTCATGTATGAGGTCCACTCCTAATATGACAAACCCTTCATCCATAGCGACCATTCTCGGATCACACTCCATGTTTCCCCAATATAACAATTTTTCCGACTTTCGATACTTCAAATCGTTGTGCAAATTATTCAAGCAAACGAAATAGTCATCGTCCACGCGAAGGAAGAACTGAAAATCGTAGTTCTTGATCGCCCAAAACACCGCATGCAAAAAGCGGTGGGAAAACCAATAACCACCTTTCGTTGGTAAAAACTCTAAGTCCTTAAACTGTTCCCTCTCTTGAAGTAAAGCTTTAGCGGTGTCTGGTTCTAAGTTGATTCCGTCAAGGAAGAACCGCATTGCAATTGGCCCTAATTTGCTAATAGTAGCTCCATACGTTTGTCGTATAGCCATTCTTCGCTCAGTATGTCTGGAAGCGGTTAGAACTGCTACAAAGAGATCTACTCTCTCTCGTTTATAGCTCGGAATATAATCTTCCACATTGATGAAATCAGTTGGATTTCCACACACGTGGATTGGTATTGGTCCCAAATCATAGTATATACCTAAAAGCCAGCGAACAAAAAAGAAACTAAAGACCGGTAAGAAAACGAAAAGTACACAAACACGTTTCCTTCGTTTCAGCTTTACGAGCAGCATGATTTACTCAGCTCGCCCTGCCGCCAGTTGGGCACTTCCAAGGCTTTGCACATGCGCAAGCTCTGCCCAAGCTTATAATTCGATTTTTTTATGTGTTCTGGAGTTCCCTTTACGGCCGACTAGGTGTACTTGGTGTTAGCTAATACGTAAGTAACAATTAGTTTATAAGAGAATATATGGGGAATTAATCGATCCTCTAAAAGTGGTAGTAAAATTAAATCTTTGTTGAAATAAACTTGACTCACCTCTAGTGGATTGTTTACTTGTGTCCTGTGCCGATTTCTGCGCCATTCTGTGGCCGTTTTGTTGAGTTATTCGAAATGATATAATTCAACAAAACGGCCACAGAATGGCGTAGAAATCGGCACAGGACACAAGTAAACAACGCACTAGAGGTGAGTAAAGTTTATTTCAACAAAGATTTAATTTTACTACCACTTTTAGAGGATCGATTAATTCCCCATACATTTTCTTATAAACTAATTGTCCCTTACGTATTAGCTAACACCAAGTACACCACGTCGGCCGTAAAGAGAACTCCAAGTCCAATTATAAGCTTGGGCAGCCTGGAAAGATACCAACCTCGGGAAGGAAACACACCCGGCAAGTTTATCCCTCAAGTCGCTCAGATCAGCAACTGTTTACGTATACAAGTGAATATAAAAGTGCCGTTTTGCTGAACTTCAAGCTACGTCACATCTCATAGGAACGATATTGCCCTTCTCATTGGTTGATTCAAATGCCAACGAATTTTGAACTTAAAGGCCGTTGGTGATACAAATAAAATTCGGTTGAGATCTCGAAGACGGTAGTCCACTCTTGTAGAAGGCTTGTGATTTTCAGTCTTCGATCGGACAGGTAAGTTTCAGATGTAATGATTTACGAAAACTCCACCTATTTGAGAAGCAGTGCGAAAGAATCCTTAAAGAATGAAACTATTTAAGCATGTAAAAGTTGTTGAAACACGCGCAACATTACTGATTACTTAAACTCCACAAACTTTAATTGAAAGATTCACTGATCAAATCTTCCTTCTAAGTTCTATGTATCTCTGTTCTCAGGAACTGCCCAAGCAAGATAAAGAGAAACGAAAATGCTCGCCTGTTGACGACAAGTCCAGGCCAGAAGTATTTTGAATACAGCCACAGGTATCCAGACTTGTCAATCGTGCATACTAAATCACTTGTTTGTTTTCTGATTGAACTTAACAAAGCCAACCAAGTTATGCCATTATTTGCGTATAATCTTAAAAAAACCTTACATCATTTATCTAAAAATGTCCAACCCATGTTTCTGCAACACTGGTTTTATAATCGCTTAAGCTTTTTCTTGTCCGACTAATATGTTTAAATTCCTTCAGAGAAAAGTTTGCGTTTTTGATATTATTCCAAATCCATACACTATCTTAAACTAGCTGAAACATTTCTTTTTTATCAAAAACAAAAGACATCGAGTTAGCTGTTTTATTTGATAACTTTAATTCAATGGATTTCATGTTGAAATGAGGCTTTCTATACGCAGTTTCTCTAAACTCAAAATACCCATTGAAAAATCGATACAAATATATGCTTAAATTGAAACCTCGTACTTTGGTTTGGTATAAAACCTTAAGTAAGAATTTGGGTTGTTTAATTTAAAATGTTTTCACGAAAGCTGTTTACTTTTTCTTAGATTTTGTTCCCAAAGTTATCCAAGTCCAAGGTAATAGAATAAATATAAATCTATTAGCAATTACAGTTGATCCAAACATCGATTCATCTGTGTACATGCTATGGAATTCGGGACGGTCGGGAGAACATTTTGTTTGAGGCAGTTTCAATGCAAAAAGTTATTTCTGCTCTTGGATTTTGACAAAGGATTGAACATTAATTTGGAAGTACAAACTGATGAGCGAAAAAGTTAATATGTTAGTCCACGCAACACCACACTGACAAATTGCCTGTAAAAGCTGTTGTTGTTATTCTTATTATTGATATTTCTTGTTATTATTATAATTTATTACTATTGTTGTTATTATCAATATTATTGTTATAATTTTTATTATTAATAATACTGTTTATTTTGTTATTGAGGTTCAGCTCCTCATTGATAACGTATACGTAGTGACCACTTGGCTGTGGGTTCATGTACCAAATTCGACAATTTAACCCTTTGAAAGGACAAGGGGGCGTTTTGACCCCCCTACCCCCCATTTCTCTCTGAAGCATTAAAGCAATCAAATGAAGCTTGCAGTACATGTAGTCCAATGAAGGATGCATCTTTTTTTTGCGTAATAATGGTTGAACTAAACCCTTCCATTTTTAATTATAATATTCGTTGTATGCCTCATTTTTCATACTATTTTTCATTGTTTTCGTATTTGAACATTTAAATACATGTTTTCTATTTGTTTCAAGAACATTTGTTGCGTGAAAAACAACAAAACTTTTGAAGAATCAAAGATGGCGGGCATATTTTGGGCGGTGGCTAGTTCGATTTCAACAGCTCTCAATTAAAACTTTATTATTGTCATACAAAATAATGTCTCTTATTCGGCCGATAGCATTTTCAAGTTACTTTACACCGGCTTTCTGTGTATAAAAAACGGAGTTGTCTTTGGCAGCGCTGAACTGAATAGAAAATTTGTAACAACTGAATGGCTTTGTCTGCTAGATTCTTCATTTTAAATGAAAGAAACGCTGGAAGATATTATTTATATAAATACTAGGTTCAGTTACAAAATATGGTTTACTCTTAAGGCTTTTTAATCAATGTATAACAAAATAAAATTGTTGTCAATCAATCAGCATTAATAATTAGATCATCGATCTTGGCCTCTTGCCGCCCATTATCTGAAGCGTCTTAGTCGAGGTCCTAAAAATCAATATTCCTTTGGTCGTGGCCCATCAACCAACGTTTTACAGTGTTATGCGGGGACTGGTCCAACACCTCTTGCCATCTGGCCTTGACGATGCCTCCAGCCATAGTTACAACGGCGTGTTGTGCCATCTCAGGATTCTCCTGGGAGTCTGTAAGTTTACAGACTGTCTTGGTCCATCTGGTCCAAAGTCCACAGTTGGCCTTTCCACCGATTTCCCAGAACCTCTTGGTTTGGCTCACTTCTAGTTAATTGCTTGATTTGTAAACGGAGTCTCGACTAACTGCGCTTCTAGTGATGTCCAATTGACCAAAGATCTGACTGACTTGCGAAACGTTTCTTTGCTACGCCTTAAGAGACAGACTTGTTGGTCTTAATTCATAATCACGTCGGCCAAATTTCGGGTTCTTTGACGGCAATACAAGTCTATTTTCTCCTAAACATCCTTTGTTTTCTCCCATTATGTTTGTTTTTTTCGATCCAAAATGAAATCTTCTTTAATTTGCAATGTGGTCGTTTTCCTTTCCCAACAAATATGCGATCAACGCCAATCCATCCTGGTCTCGTTAATTCTATTCCAACAACGACGTCTCGGTTTATCAACTGCGGTGCAATACTAGTCATAATTCTGTTGAAACTAGCAGGCAAAATCTGTGATGGATCTACTCAACTGTATTTTCAAGTTACGAAACATTTCGTACAGTCCAACGTTCCTGCTGATTACTGAGTTTTTATAGTTTAAATTCATGATTTTCTTTGTTTTTATTTTCGGCTTTTTTGGATCTAACGCAATAAGCCTTTGAGTTTCTAATGTTCATGTTATTGACTAGTTTTGATCTAATTTTAAAAAATCATACACGCTCCTGAGATAGTATTTTCTAAGTCCAATAGATTTGCGTTTAAAACATGCAAGACTTCCGTGAGTAGTTTTGGAGTGAAGCCTGTGGCCTAGAAAACTTTTTAAAACCAATCTTCGTGTAAAAGCAATGTTTCTACGAACACAAGCAAAGCTGCATTACCAGGTGGCGGTACAATTTTAACCCCATTTTCGTTTGCAATTTAGCGCGTCAAACTCCTCCCCCATCCCACTCCGATCATCCCTTTTGTTTTTCAAGGAATGAATGTCAGAAGATGAAACCATTCAATTCACTGATTAATAATTGTTCTGTTTTTTTCAAAAACAGGTATGATGATGACAAAGCACCTAACATCACAAAGTCCCACCTGTTCGCGGAAGAACAAAATGACCAGCATGTGTAAAAGGGAAAAGAAGGAATGAATCAATTTTGTAATTCATGACTTCATCACAATGACACATCGCAACCTCCCCAACCTATTCAATTAAAAAAGCATCGTCTCCTATTTTAATCAGTTCTACTCTCCAAACCAACCTCACCTCAAAATGGAAATAAAGTAGTTACATTACTTAGAGTAGTACTGTCTCGTGTCCTCACGCTACTAACGAGTCTTGTAACATTAAAGAGCATATACATCTAACAACCCCCACATCACAAGGTTCGTACGGGTCATGGAAAACCTGGAAAGTCATTCGTTTTCCAGGCCTGGAAAGTTATTGAACTTTGATTTGGGGGGTTAGTTAACTTAAATGAGTGAAACGAAACAGAAACTCGTCAGAATTCACTTACGGAAAGCTAGATTCCAATGATATATATTAGACGTATAGGTAAACACAAGGGCTGAGGGATCCCTAACGCCTCCTCCTGACTTTAATTGAGTTCACCCCTCCCTCATATCACCGGTTTCCGCGACTGTATTTTCCCTCTTTTCTGTAGGTATTTCTACCAATCAAGGAAAAGGCAGGATGTTTTACGGATATTTGAATATCATTCACTCTCGGTTTTCACGCCCCTTTGAGCTTCCCTATTTCTATTCTTACTTCAGCACCAAAATTCCATTCTCCCACCTGTTTGATCAGGACGACTGAAAAAGTGAGAACAACTCATAGTTTGGACAGTTCCGGACATCTCTTTTCTCCGCGGTTTTCTCCATTATTTTTCCCTCCCTTTCCGCTCCTACTTCAGAACGAAACAAGCACAAGACACGCCATATAAAGAACCAATCGAAAATATTTTTCATTTCGCTGCCTTTTGGCATGTTTCTTTCTTCCTTCTTATTTTATTTCAGTAGCAAAAGAACATAGGTCAGGACTGAACAGTTAGACTTTCTATATTTAATCTCCGGTATTCTGGTCTGTTCCTTCCATTCTTCCCTCATTCAGTACAAAAATGAGAAAAAGACAAGTCAGTAAACAAGTTTTTATCCCGCTTCTCTGGACTGTTTTTCCTTCCTTTCTAGATCTGTTCGTATTTCAGAACCAAAATAAGAACAACAAAAAGGTAGTCAGGGCAGTTTAAGTATGTATTTTATCCCCAATTTTCCTAAGTGTTTTTCCGACCCGTGTTTCAATTCGAAGACAGAATCAGTACCGTCAGAAAAATTAGAATGTTACCCAACTCTTAGCCCCAACTTTTGGAAACGGTATTTTTATCCCTTACTGCCTTTGTTTCAGGATCAAAATGAGGACAAGAAATTAAAGCATGTAGCCAGAACAGTTCTATCAGTTTCTTTATCCTGGTTAACCGAACTGTCTTTTGCTTCCGCTTCTGTATATATTTCACTACCAAAATAAGGACAAGAAAGAACACAGTCAGGACTGTCTATTTCCTTCCTTAATTCTATCCTCAATTCAGCGCTCAAATAAAGACAAAACGGAATTGTCAGGACACTGTGATAATCTCTTTTATGGTCCGATTTTCCCGACTGTCTTCTTCCTATTTTTTGCCCAAAAAACGACATATAAAACGTGGTCAGGGAAGTTTGATTATCTTGTTTCCACCCATTTTCCATGTAGATGTTTTCTTCCCTTCCTTTCTGTTCTCATTTTAGTGCAAAAGAATAGTTAGCTAGGATAGTTCGTATCTTCCTTTTATCCCCTGTTTTCCTTGCTGTCTTTTTCTTCCCTTTCCCACATTTATTTTGTACCAAATTAAGGTTAAGAGAAAAAATAGGCAGGACAGTACAATTATCTCTTTTACCCGTATTTCAGTCGTTATTGTCTCCATTTTTCTGGACTGTCTTTCTTATCTTTTTCTTCCCTTATATTTCAGTGGCAAAATGAAGAGAAGTATAGTCAGGACCTTTACATATATTCGCGGTTTTCTGGACTGTTTTTTTCTTCCCTTTCTTCCTTATTTCAGTGCCAAAATAACTAAAACAAGAACAAAAGTTCGATTTAATTTACTGTTTTATTCTCTATTTCGCGGACTGTTTACTTCCTTTCCTTTTGCCTTTATTTTAGTACCAAAATAAGGACAAGAAAATACAAAGCCACGACAGTTTGATTATCTCTTTTGTCTCGATTAACCGTACTGTCTCTTTCTTCCTTTTCCTCCCTTTACTCAGTACAAATAAAGACAAAAAACCATGGTTCAGGACAGTTTAGCTATCATTTTATTCCCGATTTTAGGGGAATCTTTTTTTCTCCCCGGCTTTTCGCTCTATTGCAATACCAAAAATAGATAAGAAAACGCATAATAAGGACAGTTCAATTACATTTTTTATCCCCAGTTTTCCGGATTTTCTGTTTCCTCCATTTCTACCCTTTCTGCAGTACTAAAGCTGATGAGAACGACACAAGAGTTAGACATATAGCGAGGAGAGTCGTTTATCCATTCCAGGGAAAACAAGCCAATTTGAATTCGATTTTCTCTTTTATTGCCGGTAGTCCGGACTGTCCTTTTCCTACCTTTCAGAATGCTCTTATTTCAATACCAAAAATAAATAATTACTAGAAAAAACGTAGTCAGGACAGTTCAATGATCTTTTTTATCCCACTGAGTTTTCTGTACTTTTCCTTCCTTTCCGAATTTCTTTTAGTATGCCAAATAAAGTATACAAGAACAAACACAGCTACAATTATCCCTTTTACGTTAGGTTTCCAAACTGTCTTTCTCCCCTTTTTTTCAAATAACTCACAACCAAACTAGTTATTAGAAATTAAAATATAGTAATGCAGGAAAATTCGATTATCTCTTTTATTCCAGTTTTACTTAATTCCTGTCTTTTTCCTTCATTTCTGACCATACTACGGTACAAAATAAAATAAAATAAAAACACAGTCATATATCTGTTTTCTTCCATTTCAGTTTCATTTCAGAGCAAAAATAAAGACAAGAAAACTCCGGATTGCATTTTTTGCTTTCTTTCCGCTGCCCCTTTTTCAGGAAAGAAAACTGATAACGGCTCTGGTAAATTTGAGTCTATACGGAGAACAAAAAAATAAAGACAGAGCAATACGGTTTTCTCTTATATCACAGGATTTCCGAACTTTTTTTACCTCCTTTTCAGTCGTTATTACAGAGCAAAACAAGGACGAGAAAAATCCAAGTAAGGAGAGTTCGATAATTTCTGTTATCCCCGGTGTCTGGAATGTGTTTTCCTTCCTTTCAGCCTGTATTGCAGTGTTAAAATATAATGAAAGTCAAACAAAGTCAAGACAGATCGAGTATGTTTCTTTTCCCAAATTTCTGGACTGTGTTTTCCTCCCTTTCTGCATCTTTTTTTGTGTTAAAATAAAAACAAGTCAAACAAAGTCAGGATAGTTCGAGTGTGTTTCTTTTCCCAAGTTTCTGGACTTTGTTTCAGTTCTTCCTTTTCTGCCTCATAAAATAATGACAAGACAAACAAAGTTAGAAGAGTTCGAGTATCTTTCTTATCCCCGGTTACTGCACTGCATACGTTTTCCTCCCTTCCTGCCTCTACAGGCTTTTTTTTTTTAAGAACCAGTAAATTTTTCCGAGCCTCGTTCTTAATTTTTTGGCGATTTGAGCCTCAAATTGTTCTTAATTTGTTCTTATTTTCGACATGCAATTAAATCAAAAAAAAATTAAGCCTAAGGTATTAGAATACATGCTAGGAAACGAATTGCTTGGTGGGTTTAGTTTCGATCAATTACGGTACAGTATCCCGCGGATTTATCATGGACTC
>JAOBYE010463974.1:0-13588 GCA_025403585.1 Parazoanthus swiftii | reverse complement strand
GCGTGACTGTGATGTTGTTCTCTTGACCTTTGGGCATAAATATTCTATTCTCCCTGTTTTGCATTTGAAAAGATTCAAGTCTCATTCGTCGAATGATTGTAATTTATACTTGCGTGACATTGATAAACCCAAAGAAATATTTTCTCGAGAACAAGCTTTCGTGATTTGTTACGCAGACGGTATATATGGTAAAATAAAACTGTCAATACCGTCTGCACCGCAGGCTACCTGAGTGACTGAGATTTAGCATTTTTCTTTTGAAAAAGATTGGCTATGCTAGTTATACATGTATACTTTTTTGTACTACTGGAAATTGGTTGTGTCCAGCGATTGCAGTTGATCATATTCTCCCCCCCCCCCCGAGGGCCTGCAGGAGTGTACCTGTCAGTAAGCTTTTAACCCTCTCAGCCCCAAACATGCCTTATGATGTATTGCTGAATTCTCCTAAACTGTCTCTATTGTTTCCTTGTGAACAGGTTGGGAGAATTTTGTCTTTCATCTTTGATATATCTCTGTGTATGATCAATTTCTTTATTCTCATTACGAAATGACTTATTTTGTGTGCATAAAGTACAAGGAGAATTTGAGGCTGAAAGGGTTGAGCATGGGCTTAAAGTTTTTTTTGAGGATTTTTGAAAAAAAGTCATACTGTAAGTTCTTTTATGTTGTCATAATCTGAAAAATTAATGTTTGCTGAAAGTGCCATTAAAGTTGCGACATACAACTGTGACATTTACATGACTGTATAACTTTTAGAAAGGTCCAACTCAAATTACTTTACGGCCTGTAATCTCCAAGTCTTGTAACTGTGTAAATTGGTAACCTTATATAAAAAAACAGTCCGGTGGTGGGCTTAGAGCTGGAAAATGCCCAGGAATGCCCAGGCTGGTCTGTTTTCCACGTTCTGATAGACCAGAGCATTCCTAGGCAGTTGTTAAGTTAAAGTGGGTAAGAAGGTGTGGTCTGTAAAATAGGCTACAAAAGGACCTGACTGTAATATTAATAAATAAGATGTATGAGGTTAAGAGGAGCTAGTAGCACAGCAAAAACAAACCCAAGCACTGATATAAGAAATAGGTGCTTGGCAATCTTGTCGGCCAGTGAAAAGATTTCAAGCTTTTCCTTTGCAGTCTTAATACACTTTAGTCTTTATCATGAGTTTAAAAATTTTAGGTCTCTTACATGTAGCTGCATATCTGCAATTATCTTGAACATAAATTTTCAAGTTTGCTTTCGCTTACAAAAATTAACTTCAGCATTATTTTGCATATTTGTTGGTCAACCATATTTGGCCAGGAGACAGATGATCCATCCGGACCAACTTGGCATTTCTACTTCATCTTATAATTCATCTGTTTACACATGTAAATACAAGTATATGGGCAAGAACTATCTGCTGTCTGCTATTGTAAGTTCGACATGGAAAATTCGTATTAATACATGTATTATTTGTCTGTGCGTATAAGTACGGGCATCAGACTAGCAAACGTGTACATGATTTCCAGAAAGCGCGAACGTAAGAGTCTGAAACTCAGGCCAGAATAGCTGTCAGTGATGCAATAATTGTACAGTTCAACAAACACACTGTAACAATCTTAAGCTAACTGCTGTTGTTTTCTGTTATCATTGCAGTACTTGTTTCTCTGATCTTCTAAATAATGGGTAAGACGTTCTTAAAAACATTGCAGCTCTAATACTAACACAGTCAGTTTTATTCAAGAAAACTGTAGTTTTATACAACATGTACTGTACATGTATAAATTATGATATATTTTGTATAAAATGTTATTTAAAGAAATAGTCAATGTACATGTATTGTCTATTTTGACACAACATGTACGTGTAGTTGAACTATGTTCGAGAAATCAAACGAGTTTTACTCAACTTCCGCTGGATGGAGTAACAGAGAATACTCTGTTGTCAAGGTACAATAGTAGTGTCTGTGGTTATATTTCACTTCCCGTGATGGCAGCGTACGTTGTGTCGGTGCAGGGCGACATCACTGTATAGACAGTACGTGAACGGTGTGCAGGTTCAACAGCCATTGTTAAAAACTTAGAGCTCCTTAAAATTTGGGAAATATTCCTGCCCCGGAATATTGTTGAAAATTTCAAAATTGAAAAAGAAATGTATGCAAAAACTTCAGTTATATAAACTTGCCGAAGAAGGCCGACGATTCATCTGGAAAAGGTCCTGAAAAGTCCATGGAAAGCCATTTTAGTTTAGAGTGGGAACTCTGAGTATAGTATAATCATACTTTTCTTCATCTATAGAAGGTTATTTTTACCGGTATGTAAAGTTATAGAATTGTCAGTAATTACATTCATTTGTCAAGTGCAAGGCAATCGGACTTCAAGTATGACGGCCCCAAGATTCCCGCGGTCTTGAATATCCTTGAATTTGTTGTTGATTACTACACAAGAAAAATTTTGAGGATTTGTTTTAAGAGATTCCAGAATGTCAAAAATGTTTTGCCACAGAATGCGCTCGAGTCTGCGAGAAAATGTTTTTCAAAGTCCTTGAAAGTCCTTCAATTTCGTGTTGTTTTAAGGTTGAGAAACCTTCAAACAGTTTTTTGCTGTTACATACGTGTGTTTTACATTTTACAGTTTTGATATTTTAATTTTTCACTTCTGCTCTTCACAATCTGCGTCGAGCATTCCTTTGTTCGATGTTGGCAATTTCAATGATAATATTCATACAGTCGTGTATGTAGCTGTAAGTACTGGTGCTGAAATGTACCCAGAAAAGCTTTTTTGAAGTAGCTGTAGCGTACACTTACAGAGCAAGTTGTTGTCAAGACCCAAATATACAGGGTTTGTACAGAGTTTGGAAATTGAAAAAGATCTGAAAATCCATAAATGCTTTAAAAGTCTGGAAAAAGTTTGGAAAATAAAGCAAAGGGCTGAATAAACTCAGGATTTTCTATGCTTTACTTCGAAGCGAAATAACGCCAAAAACTTTTTATTTTTATTTTTGATAAAATTTTCTAAGTGCTCGAAAATTATCTAAAGCATCAAAAGACTAAGACGTAGGTCAATAAAATATCTAAAATCTTGGCTTTTGCGTAAAATGGAAACAGTCTGTAATACTTTTATTTTAATCTAATTTTGAGTCTGGAAAAAGAGAAAATATATCTAGAGTAACCTGGAAAATTTTTGTAATTTTGCATTCAAATATCTGTAGAAACCCTGAATGTATATTAGTTATTAATATACTAACCGAATCTCTCGTAACTGCTCCTCAGAGGTTACACGTGCCCCGTGTGTAATGCATCAATGGTCGACATGAAGAAAGTCTGGCAGAGACTTGACCATGAAGTTGCTAACACGCCTATGCCAGAAGAGTACTCGAACTTCCTTGTTACGGTGAGTTCCCCTGATAAAAAACAAATCTAGACTTCACCCAGTCTTCATGGTTACAGTAACTTTTACAGTTTTTCTAGACAGCCAAACACCCTACTCCTGTATTTCTATTTCTTAGTCATTCCCCAGTAAATGAATGGTGTTTAAGTAAACATTCTTGTTGCTAATAACGTATTTCGAAACGTCTCAGCTACGTAAAGTACTCCATTCTTTTTTCTTTACGGTGAGATCTCCTGATAACAAAGAAAAAGATCTGGAGTTTACCCCTGTTTCCATGGTTATAGTCACGTGTTTTAAAGAAGAAGCTCCTCAAAAGCCTCTCAACTACGTAGAGTACTTCATTCTTTTTCACGACCTTCTCCTTACCCTGTTTCCATGGTTACAGTCACGTGTTTCGAAGGAGAAGCTGTTCAAGAGTGTTAAACATTATCATATTTGTTGACGAAATTCGAGCTCGGAAATTTTAGAATAAAATGACTCATTTGTCGCTGTTTAAACGATAAAACACAATAGAAGCTCTTTTAGCAACTGTGTCGCTAGTTGTCGCTCCTGAAAAAAGAAACTTGTTGCTTGTTGTTGTAGATGTACAGTTTCATTGTACGTGTTAATCACCTTAATTTCGTCCCTTTCTTTTGCAGATCCTTTGCCGCGACTGTCACAAAGTGAGTGCCTGGTGTTCACTGCTGAGCTCTTTTTTGTCTATTTATTTATCTTTTTGTTTGAAGAATTATTGAAGAACAGCAACGTTTCTTTCAGTTTTGTGTGGTTTCTTTTTGGTGTCCTTCGTTAACTTCTATTCAGTTCCCTTCCAATTCGGTTTCCTTTCTTTTCCTCAATCAACAAAATAGTGTACCTTATTACATGAAATTTTATCGTCACTTTAATTTAGCGAATTTTAGCGATTTTTTAAAATCCTTAAAATAAAGTGTTGCTTACTTTACATGACACTAAAACTGAGTAACTTCATATTACAGAAGTAAAAAAAGTGGGTTTATTGTAACCAAAGAGTTCAAATGATCAGTGTTTTGGTATTAAGTGGCAAGAAAAACGTTAAGAGTCAGTTTTTTCCAACTATAAAGCGATCTCTTCATCACTGCTCTCATCTGACTCAGGCAGCACCTCTTTAGTATGGTAACCAAAATGTTCGTTTACCGGCTCTCTGTAATGGTGATGAGTCATCTCCTTGAACCTTTTCGTGGCTTGAGAGTTTTCCCTCGATGCGAAAAAGAAGCCGATTTTTGTCTCGAAAACTAACGCAAAAATAAAGTGACTAGAAATATGAGTTTTTGGAAAAAATTAAGTCTCGAAATAAGGTACAACACCGCCGAGTCCACATTTTTATCTGGTTAGCGGCAGAAGTACGGAGGGAGCATCGACGACGAGTGAGCTCGAGGACAATAAATCGTTGAAGTTGTCTGCATTGCGCTTGCGCCGGTTCGTGGACACTCCCATTTAATATTCTCCGACAGTATTTCACACATTTACACTTCTTCATCAGTAGATCTGACACAGATCGTTTTAACTGAATCTTTTTAAATTAATCAAAAATTAGGAACATCCTCTCGCCCTGGGTATGAGAAATTCGGAAACTCCCAGAGCCCATAATCTCTGCCACTGGCCAGATAAAACATGAGCCTGCGATTTTCAGTGCTTTTTTACTAATTTCGCAAATAACAGTGCGCATTCCCACCCTTCTTTCAGGAAAGTAAAATAAAGTTCCACGTACTGGGCATGCGCTGTGCTGAGTGTGGCTCCTATAACACCTCGCGCGAGGGCGAGGAAGGCGTTCCCGTCGTACCGTTCGAACCGCCACCACAACACGAAAACGAGGGCAATAACGAAGAGGAAAATGACGGTTGGGAGACTGAAGAAGAAGAGGAAGTGGAAAGTGATGGGGAACATGGAAACGAGGTGGACGAAGAAGAGCACGGGACCGAAGAACAAGCTGCGGTAAACAATAATCGTGAAAACTTGGGCGAGAACGCGGCAGAGGCTAATGTGGTTGCAGTTAGAGAAATGGCGTTAGAAGATAGTGAAAACGATGAAGACGGAGAGGATGATGAAAATGGAGATTTGCCACTTGATTAGTACGTTTCTGCCCGGAATTTTAATTAGGATTGCACACGGAACTGAATGTATGATATTTTTTTGTTATTTTATTTGTCATTTAATAATGAAATCCGCAAGCAGAGTTTTGCGTCGTTGCAGGATTTTGCTGACTCACCTAGCTCAGGTTTCTTACGTCTCCTGTAATGCCTGGAAAATCCTGTAAAATAAAATTAAAGTGGCGGGTGTCTTAAACTATTGGTTTTCTCCCTTTGAATTTTAATTTCTTCAATAGAATAACTATCTTAATTTTGGCTGTAACCGAGCAAAACCTGTACATTAATACTTTATATTTAGTGTGATTTCATAATACTCAAAAATATTCCTGAAAAGTCCTGGAATTAAAAAAATTGTTCGGGAGAACGAACCTCGGTTCTAATACTCGTATGTTGACGAACTTTTATAAGCAGCTCTTTTTCGTTTTCTTCTTTGTCCTTTCCTTACAGGGGACGAACAGTACGTCAAATTCAGCTGGAGAGTTTGTGTCATTGAAAATAGTTGCAATATATGTTATTGTTTTGGACCAAAAAAAATACGTCCGAAACAAATATGCCGTCCGAATACTTTGCCGTCCAATCATTTCATATTCATGTTTTATTTCTGTTGCACTAATTGTAGTTTCAAACATTTTGCAACAACCAAGCTTGTTAAACAATCGCAAAGACTAATATATTAGTGTTCTTGTTACGTCATGATATGAAACTCGGTTACATTTCAGAACTTTTAATGCCTAAAAATTTTATTTCCTTATGTCGTTAATACCTGTGGCACATCAAACGCTGGGAATCGGGGTAAGCTGGCTGAACGCAGTTTTGATATTTTCTGAGAAGTGCACTATGAATATTAATAAGTTTAGGTTGTATGGGTTTTTGTGAAGATTTTATTCATTTTCTTGATAAAAGTGAAGTTTCAAATTAGATATTGCTGCTATTAACCCTATTTAGACTGGGCTTATTGTGGACCTGATTTCTCCAAAAAAGAACAGGGTCCGTACGGGTCGTGGAAAACCTTGAAAGTCATCGAATTTTACAAATTCGTTTTCGATTCCTGGAAAGTCATGGAAAACGCAAACCTGCCGTATAAAACATGTGTTAGTTAACTTAAATTAGTGATACGAAACAGAAACGCGTCAGATTTCACTTCGGAAAGCTAGTTACAATGATACTAGACGTATACTGCATGTAGGTAAAATACATATTAGTATTTTCTTTAGACTGTTTTCGCTCTCAAGAATTTTTGCTATGCTGGAAAAATTTCGTATCGAGAACAGCTATGATATGTTTCAAAGAAACAGACGGTGAAATAAGTTCATTGGAAAAGGTATGGAACTTCACAAGGTCGAAAGAGTAAGATTTTTTCGGGGAGGGGGGATACAATTTTCGTAAACATTGACTTTTAAAAGCCAACTTTACATGTGTAGGGCAAACACACTTATGGCCTTTTTTAAGTCGTTTCCGGATTTACGGTAGCACCAACTGTTACGATACGACGAACCTACTCGGGTTTCTTCGTCGTCTTATTAAACCTCCAAATGCGGACCTTTTTGGGTCCGTGGCGGGTGCCAACTGACTGACAAAACTATAACAAGGGTTTTCGTCAACAAAGGTTGATATGGTATGCACTGACGAAGGGCTAACGTTCAAAAAGGTTAGCTTTACACCAAACCTTACAGCGAAAAACATATCAACCTTTGTTGATCAAAACCCATATGCAGCTTACTCGCCAACGCAGACAAACAGTTTTTTTCAAAGCTAGTCTTCCAGTGTTCACAAAACTATAACTCGGCCCAATCTCTTTGACACGGCCTTCCCACGATTTAAAGGGCAATCATCCAATGAAATACCAGTCAAACCGGTTTGGGAAGCCGTACCCCACCTGCTTTACATGTTAACAAAGAACAAATTTATATTCGATCATGTCGTGCGTGCAGCCAAGTTCATGATTTTGAAGTAAACATTGCAGTTCATTTATTGCCATATTGGCTTACTGCCGCCGAACAACATTTATATTTTGAAATATTATAGCTTAAACTTCAGTTCATTGCCACTGCCATATCAGCTGAAATATTGATCAGAGATTGGTACGACATGCTTCCCTGATCAGACCAAAATCTGCATATGAATAAGACTCACGAAAACAGCGTCTCAATTATAATTTTGTACTCGATATTTCGCATTTGAGCGGACCGTTTCACTTGAGCGCCAAACCTGCTGTTAAAAAATTTGGAGCGAGTTCGTCAGTCCAAGCTTGCTTCACAACCGGAGTCAGTATTAAAACCAGGTGGGTTGACAGCCTAACTGGAAATTAAACCAGTTATTTTAATCGATATTCTATTTAAATGTTAAATGACAAGCATATGCATACTGAAGCGGGAAAGCAAACTTTGCAAGAGCTCGAAAGAACTGTTCTGTGTTCGGCATCTCTTGGACACTGTTTTCACTACGCATTTCACCACTCGGCAAGCGTTTTCAGTGACAACTTAGTTCCAGGAACTTAATTTGAACAGCTACAAGATAAATGAAATATACGTTGGTCTGGTGTGCTAATGCTGTGTCTTAAATCCTAACCTGTTTAATATACGTTTGTATGCTTCTGTTTTGCTTCGGTATTCCATATTCTGTAAACAAAAACACGTGATATAAGCTCTGGCATTGTAGTACCAAAATATTAAATGTTTGAGGCAAAAAATAGACGCTGAAAAGGAGATAAAAATAAAATTTCCTTATTTTCGTCAACAAACCTGCAAGTATAATGTAATTCAGCCCTTTTGGAAGAGCTTCTCTTCCGCTTTGCGTGCAACACCGAAACAACGTTTTACATATTTACATTTCGTCATGTTTAAAAGCGTACGTGCAGGAAAAATAGTTGACGTTTTGGACAACCGTGTTTTTGTTTTTCAACTTGTTTTCTGTTTTTCGCGTGTGCTTAAATCACTGTATTGTATTCTGGTGCTTAAGACGCAAATTTTCTTTTTTTCTTGCCTATACTAACGCTTCTTCAGCAACTGTGCTCACATAGTAGGCGGCTCCTCCTTAAATGGTTTGCCATTGGTCTTAGGTTTCTGTCTCGAGAGACAATGGTAAGCGCGCTGAGAGTCCTAATCAATAATGTTATGCGTGTTGATCTTACGGGTCTTGGGTTTAATGGAGCAGAAACCAATTGTGGAAATGCACACATTTTAGGTATCCTACTGATGGTCAGTTACTGATTTGCCTTTTATTTCAGCGACATTATAGTTGCCTATGCAGTCAATTTACAGTACCTGCACACGTGTGTTACAGCACCGCAATGCACGCAAAGTGCAAATGTGTCGCATGAGTGTTTAAGCCAAGTCAGTTCTTTCGTAGGTAGCTTGTGCTTTTTGCTCCTCCCTCCCCCCTTAGTCTGAGTTTCTAAACAGTTTCGCTGCACTGGCCATACAAGCAAGAAAAAATCGAAACAGCTGCATTTGGGAGCTTTATCGTCAATGAATATCGTGAAATGTTCTTACACAAACGTTTTATCGAACCTTTGTACCAGGTGAAGCGAGACGGGAAGTAATTAGCCTGCGAGCCGGCTCACTTCAACTTCAAGGTCTCTTGAGGATTTTTTTGAGAAACGTCAGACTTGCTCTTACTAAAAATACACCTGGGAGCGTGTAAAATTATCGATCTTAAACCATTTCACTCTCTTTGCGAAGGTAATCTTTAAAAGGCGAGTTTCAGATGACGTCATTGTTTACATTTTGTCTCAGGGTTGAACCAAAATGAGTCCAGAATTTGATAGAACATAGAACAGTAAGTACTCACTGCAAATGTTAGCGTGATATATCAAACAATTAAGGAGAAAGAAGTGTTTAAAAACGTCGAAAATTACAGAGAATGTATGGCTGGAGGCAAGACGTTGCGTCCAGCCAAACAGAACTCTCTAATTTTCGATATTTCCAACCACTTATTTCTTCTAAAGTATTCCTTATATAAGACTCAAATTTTCAGATTGTACTAACTGTTCTGTGCTTTGTCAAGTTACGGACTCATTTTAGTTTTATCTCAAATTTGGTTTTATGCTGTATTATGCTAATGAGACAAAAAGTAAACAGTGAAATTGGCTTATTGGTTTTGGAAAAACGTTTTACAACAACACGTGTGAGTCAACAACATTCTTGGCGAGAGCTTGGGCTTCGTTTACGTTTAAATACCAAAAAGGATTTCGTGCTGAAACAAAATCATTGCGTTGCAGTGTAAACAGGAGCGGGTTTTGGCACCTATCTAATATTAACATGCCACTCTCGAAAGGATTTGCGTCTCACGGTCGAAACTGCATGAAGAATGTCGGAAAAAATCGTTTCAAGTGTAAAAAGAAGGCCTGTTTTGCGCTGTGAATCTTAACAACGACCAAGAAGCTTTCCTGTATAGTGTTAACGGGGAACCGGAATAAGAATTTGAGGAAGTTAACAAAGTTTTCAGCCTGATCAACAACAACGCTGTCCTTGATATTGTATGCCTTTGTGGTTGTTCGGTTATTCGGATGAATGAATTTGAAACTTGGTCCTGATCGTACAAATGGAGACTAGATGGCGGTATATTTATTACTCAGGGTGTCTATATATGTATACATTCAAAGAGTAAGTCAGTTAACCGCAGAACTGGGTTCTCCATTCTTTGAAAAAAACGGAGCCAGTAGTTTTGGCCTTTAGTTCGGAATGAACCCAAGAAGAGTAATTTATTTAAATTAACTAAAGTTCTAGTTTGCTTATATTGGCCAATGTCGACAAAGTGCTTAGTAACGACTGTTGGTAGAAAGAACAATCAGTTGAGATAGCGCCACGTTCATGATAACATTGATAATTAGTACATAAGTATAATTATAGTTATATTAATTATGCTAATAAAAACAACAATAATAACTTTGTTTACGTTTCAAATCATTTTAGCAGAAGGAAAACTTTCACTAATAATCAATATAGGGGACCCCAACATATTCCAAAAGAATTACTATAAAAATATAAATGCTATACTTTTGTTTAAAAATGTATTAAAATAGGTTAAAATGGCTAATATTGTAAAAGTTAATACAAGTCAAAGCGGCTACGTTACTCTACATGGATAGAGCAACTACAACGACTACAACTGGCATTTGGGTCTTTTACCCTTCCACTGGGACAAATATCTTAGCGAGTACTTAATTGCCGAACTTTACACTTGTACTTTTAAAGATGGCTATTAAAAAATCGGATTTAACCCTTAAAATGGTTGCTTGAGGCCGGATTTACGTTAACTGAAAACCTGGTACTCATTTATACAGCTAAAATCGAATGAAGCCTGTAAGTACGGAGTCTGGGTGTCTTGCTGAAGAACACAACATGATAAAGCACAGAATTCAATCCCTAAGTAGTCCGACCAGAAATATAAAAAATTGAATTGCGGATCAGACACGCAAACTACTCAAGCACAGCGCCATACAGCAATTTTTTATGCAGACATGCACAGAGTCCTTTTGGCTCAACGTATATTTTGTGCTTTTCAGCATACTGAACACAAAACCTCCATAAGTTGTTTGTATAGCCATTTAGACTAAACGTCAAGCCCAAACTTCAGTCTTTCAATGTTATATTTACACTCTTCTTTTTTATCTAGAATTCTTATTTTCCGGCACTGCAATTGAAACTGAAGCACGTTGATAAACTAACAAAATGATTGTTGAGTAAGAACGAACGTATCACACATTTGAAAATTGGAATATTTACCGAAAAGACAGTTAAATGTTCCTATTGAAATGTCTTTTTGCCGCTGGCAGAAAAACCGTGTTCAAATATCTCGATGTCCTATATTTAGTTTGCAGAGGAATATTCTTCTTCATTTCTTGCGACGGAACTGGTTCAATACCTTGCCCTTTTGTTTTCATTTCTCATGATTCACTTTCAAACCACTCGTAAGACAATTTAGACACAATTCGAGGCTCAAATCGCCAAAAAGTTAGGAACAATGAGCCTCGCAGCAAAGGTTACATTGATGTTACAAAGAGTAGCTTTCCGATCGTACAGGGTTTAGTAAAATATCTGCTTGACAAATTAATACGTAAGAAAAACGAGGCTCAGATCTCCAAAAACTTAAGAACAATTGGAGCTGTAGCTATGTTTTAATACCAAATCTAAGACACTAAGTGTTTGCGGTGTGAACCTTACCAGCAGTCCAGCGCTTTCAATTGGCCCCAAAACCTACTCAAGATCAGTTTAGTTTGTTTTATCTTAGTCAACGTTGTGTTCGTTTTGCAGATTTTTTCAAACTTTAAACAATCTCATTAATTTTACAAAAAAAATGAAACAATTTAAAAGCAATCTGTGGTCGAAACGTCAAAAAAGAAATAAGAAAGATGATCTTGGCTTAAAGATTGGTTTCTTTAAAACAAAGTGCAATATAATAAGTCTAATGCGTAATCTAACCGTAAACCCACTTTACGGTACTTCACATATACGAAATTTAAAGCCCCTTTCGTAACTGAACGAACCATGGACGCCACGAAAGCTAACGGATGCCAGAAGGCTGTTTTTCCGCTCCGCCAATTAGCTACTGTACTATAAACTTACAAAATGGTGTAAGTAAAACATCTACGCATGCGCGCACTGTCACTTATTTCAACCACGCCAACCAAGGACGTCAGTATGGCTCCAAGGCGGGTTTTTGGTGAGTGTTGGATTTCGCATTCGAATTGCGGGTAGAAATTGCTGGAAGTAAAGTAAGATGCTGCCTTCAATTAAAATTAGTTCAGTGTTCTTGGGAAGACAACCAGTGTATCTGACAGAAAATGTTAAGCAAGTCTGAAGCGCTTGGTGCATTCTGTTCCGCGCTGCCATTCATCAGAAATTCTCGAAGGTACACTGCATTCATTCAGGTTAGAGGTTTCCTTTCTCTCCTCTATTTTTTAAACGTTTGTTAATTTGAACCGAATAGCAATTGAATTGAACAGTTTAGGAGATGTTTTTGGTTGCTCCCTCGAGTAGTGCAAGTTTTACAAATTGCCAGCCATTTGCTTGTAGTTTGGTGGCTCGTATTAAAACGTACACTTAACGTTGTTTTGCCACTGACAGCAAGACAGATCTATTCGATAAAACTGATAATACGATCAAGTAAGCGTTCGCTTTCATAACTTCATTAGTTGAACTTCGTCTAGGCGTTCCTCTCCTAGTTCTTCTTCGTCTTCTTTTTCAAACATCACCGAACTCATACACTGACATGACTTGTGGGGTGAAAGGACAAACGAAAATCTGCCGATTGTGATGAGCAACAAGACATCACACAACTAGCAAAAACGCGTTTGTTTTACACTAGTGTTATCTTCTGTAGCCTTCAGGATTTCTCGAAGCTCCACAATGAAAGAAACTGTCGCAAAAGAATTTTGAGAAACACGATCGGCCTATCTCCGACTGAAATCAGACGAACCAAGTGACTTGAAAACCTGTCAGAGCAAAATGCGGGCCATGTTTCTCAAAGATGAAATACTGCAAATTACTGGTTGCTGCCACTTGAAAAGGCGCCAAAGTTTACAAATCATAACTCTCAATCATGTTTTTCTCATGCAATCTATTTGGGTTGTTTTTCAAATCTGTTTCTATAGCATTGGGTGTGCCCAGTTTTTCAGTTTTTCCAGGACAGGGAATTCGACCATATTTTGAAAAGTGGAATCGCAGTTGTAATCTACTTACACAAAAAGTCTAAGACACGAACCTGGCATTTGATTGTAAGGCTTCTTTGTGATATATGCTCAGCCGGGTGAGAAGTTCTATCAGGTGAAAGGAGCCACAAGGGTCTGACTTGATAAAAAATTCAAACTCAAAGTCAAACTTAAGGTATAAATCAAACAAAGAAAGCTTGATGTCATTATGTGTTTTCTTCATTAAATATACAGTAAAATATTAACTGACGTTCTATACTTTGTCTATTTTGTCTTTGTCCATGTCTAAATGGTTCTTTATCTTCAAAAGGTAGATCATTGATATCTAGACTTTTCAGTTCATGTAGTTCGCTAGCATAATTTATTACTTTTTAAAAAACTAAAGCCACAATCTACGAAATTCAGTAACAATAGCCGGACAGCCAGAAAATCAACCAATCAACACTTAACGTGCACCCGACTCCCCC
>JAOBYE010463863.1:0-13590 GCA_025403585.1 Parazoanthus swiftii | reverse complement strand
TACATACATACATACATACATACATACATACATACATACATACATACATACATACATACATACATACACACATACAGTAACCCAACCATTGGTAAGCCTTTGCTATAACAATCAACTTGCGTTGCTAAAATTGGCCGGATATATAACTAGAACATGGCAAAATAGACACCTGTTTTCGTTAGACAACATACGTTTTTACAAAAAGTGGCAGCCTTCGAGTTCAGTTTTCTAATTTTAAATATAAAAACACATCAGAAATTTTGAAGTGAGACAGAAAATTAAGGTAACAGTTGGGAAGAAGTAATTCGTAATTCGCAGGTTCAATCTCCAAAACATTACCTTCTCACTAGTTATAAAACCAAAAAATTACCATAACTTGTGATAAGGATCCATTTCACCTGCACAAGTAAAACGTCAGACAGTTAGTTGATTGACTTAATGTTTCAAACTGTCAAAAGATCGCTAAAACCGACAAAACTGTTTAGAACCTGCACTCGCCTGCGAAAGGTCTGAAGATGCATCCTGGGTTTGTATTGCTGCTTCTATTTGCAAAAGTTCTCTGGAGTAAAAGTTTGTCAGGTAAAACTATTATTACTAATTTAGTATAATGTAATATAATATATATAACAGTGTATTTAATGTATTTTATGACACCAAGTTAATGCTTTTTGTAGAGAAAAGTGCCAACTGCTTACAACGCGGCTCTTTGTCTTTTTATGTTGTTTAGTTGCACTTTTAGCAGCTTTCTGCAGGAAGTTTTTGATGAATGCCGAAGCCGAATGCTTTTTTGGCTTACAAAAGTAGAATAAGACTTTTAGGAGTGGATTTACAATTGATAATTCAAAGAACAAGATATCATAGTAACAAATGTGGAATTAATCATGTTAACCATTAACTATTCAGTACAAATGGGAAAAATACAAAAATAAAATAATTAGAAAATTCGTTGGCGCACGAAAACTAATAGAATCTGTTTGTAATTCACCGCTGTTTATGGTTGGTATACCGAGTCTGAAAGTTTCTGTACCTTGAGTCGCTGTTGTTTAAAAGTGTTTTCACGTTCTAAAAGTTTTGGCTATTTCTTAATGAAATATTAAAAACTGAAAGTAAAACAGGAAACCGAAGTTAATTAAATGTATATGCAGTTGTCAGTGTTCAGCAGAATAATTCCCTTGGAAGCAGTCATTAACACAAGATATCACTCATTAAAACAGACAATTTTCAGTGAACACATACATTCCGCAGTCTCAAAAACTGCACTACGTTCAGCTTATGGTAAAATCTTGCTAAAGGTTTTAATTAACCCTGCATGGACATCCTGCCAAGGCGGCTTTTTGTCTGTCTTCCGTGGGAAATATTCATTAAATATCATGTTTGTTCTCGCCAAAATGATGCTTTTACAAATCCCAAGAATATCCTTACATAATAATGGTCGAAGTCCTCAAAATGACCGTTCCACTTGTTAGTTTTGACGATCGTAGGAGAGTTTATAAGTTGACAATTCGTTAGGGGTAACGACTATGACCAAAGGTGAGTTAGAGCTATTCGTTCAAAAAGCCATTTACAACACGCGACTAACCTCATTACACTGAACTGCAATCGGTCCCAGCGTGTGTGCAAAACAGCAGAGATTCGGCTTGAAACATGTAAAAGGCTTAAAACATAATCCTCAAAGTTGTTTTTTTCGAGGATAAAATTTGCATTATTGTTGTTGTACCCACGCTGTGACTCAAGCAGTCCAGTATAATTAAGCTATAGTCACGTGAAATGGCTGTTTTTCAGTCTTATCTCCCTTAAAGCCCCTACAGGTCACAATTTTACTCCAGACAGATATCCCAGTTTATATTTTCAATTACAGGTTTTTTCTCTTGCATACATACAATATTTTGACCAAAGGCTTAATAACTTAATCAGCTAATGCCATAACTACTTCTCGATATCTTAGATGTGTTCCACGACCAAAATTATTGTTTTTTGTATTTTCAAAGTTTTTCATAAAAGAGTAATGACAATCCGCCAAGGTTATCTAGTTTGTATAAATAATACATAATAATGTAGGCAAGCTGCCAGTTCTAAGCTAATTAAATATTTGCTTACGAACAGAATAAATTCCTAATTTGCTGGAGCAATACTTTTTTTAATTTTGTGCATTAGGAGATTGTCCAGTGGCGTTAACAAATCACCACTGTTACCATGGCAACGGTCCAAACACCAGCGAGAAACAGTGGTACTATGTGCGCGACAACAGAACAGGTGACGCCGGACTGACAGAGGCATTGCTAAGCAACGTTTCTTGCCAGTGTGCCAAACGAGCAGCTGAGAACGGACACGAGACGTTTGGACTGGAAATGAAATACATTCAACCCGAAAAGGGTAAGCAAGTCTTGGTGCATGATCGTAATCCCAAGGCTTCGTAGCAAGTTTAAGTTTGGTGTCAGCAAATTTCACAACAGCTAGTAAAAGGTTTTAGCTAAGGGGGCGTTTCACCTCAAACTTTATTGGTTGATTAGAACGATTGGAGGGAAAATGAAGAAGGGGAAAAACGTTCTAGAACGCAACAAGCACTGTTCTTCAGCGAGCAAGTGCCACACTTTCGATAATGTACAAAATGGTGTTCATCCATTAAATATTAACTACAATAATTTTAAACTTATTTGAATTAAAAAATAAATACCCCCAAAACCAACAACTTTCCTATCCTCCTATCTTTTCCCAATAATCTTCAAAAAAAAATTCTAAAAAATAAATAGGGAAGGAAATAAAAGCTTTATAGAAAGTCATTTTCAGACTCAGAGAGTTTGTAAATCCATGGCCATGCATTAAAGGAAACCTCGAAGTTGAAGTAATTAAAAATTTATTTTGACTTTAGAAAATGGCTCGGCCCTTGTGCCCAACTGTAGCGCTCCATTGGGGATGGAAAATCGAAGGATTCCTGACGCGCGCATTTCCGCTTCGTCTCAGTCTTGCGACGCCGCTAGCGCTTACGGTAGATTACACAGCAAACGCATTAGCCGCCGCAGTGGGGCGTGGATATCGAAGCACATATGTAAAAACAACACAGGACAGTGGCTACAAGTGGACTTCGGTTCCGTCACAAATATTACCGGAATTGCTACACAAGGGAATGCTAACCGATCATGTTGGGTTCAGAATTATACATTAGCTTACAGCGATGATGGCCAAAACTTTACGTCTTACCAACACGATAAGGTAATTGTTCAAGAAGTTGAGAAATTTTATTACACTTGCACTAAATTTGCTTTGACACAACAATTTGTTCACAGTTTTCACACTCCTTCAAAAGTCTATATAGTGCAGTTTTGGAACATCAATGATAAAGTATTTAGAACAATTTTCGATGATTGAGTTGAGGTGCAACACCCATTATCGCAGTGTTGTGGGATTGAAGTAACCAAAAGCAAAATTTTAGCAATCCATTGACGTTTACGAAACGCCGCGGTAGAATTTTTCCACTGAAGTTTTAACTAAATTGTATTAATCCCCTTCCCTATAAGCCCCCTCTCTGTATTAAGCCCCTTTTCTAGTAAGTCTCCTGTCTGTTAAGCCCCCTCTCTATTAAACCCCTCTATTAAGCCCTTTTTTATGAAGCCCCCCATATTTAAGGCCCTTCTTTAATAGACCCCTCTCTATTAAGACCCTCTCTGTTAAGCCCCCTTTCTATAAAGCCCCCTCTCTATAACTAGGCCCCTTTTCAAGTACGTCCCCTGTCTGTTAAGATTCCTCTCGTTTAAACCCCTCTCTATTAAGCCCCCTCTACATTCAAGACCCCTATCCATTAAGGCCCTCTGTATTAAGTTCTCTCCCTTTTAAGCTACCTCTATTCAATCATCTCTCTTTAGGTCCCCTCTCTATCAAACCCCTCTCTATTAGGTCACAATTCTGTTAAGACCTCTTTCTATTAAGTCCTTCTTCTGGCCCCTCTTTAGTAAGTACCCCTCTCTAGTAAGACTCTTCTTTAAAGCATCCTTTCTAGTAAGCCCTCTGTTCAGGAAGCTCCCCTTTTTAGGCCTCAAAACTTAAAACAAGCTCCCCTTTCTATTAAGTCTTCCCCTTTCCATAAGACGGTATGCATGACTTTAAGACATTGGATTTGTATTATATTTGAAACCAAAAGTTCCGCGTATCTGATTAGGAAGTAATTAGACAGTCCATGGATTGAGTGCAATTGAGTTGCACAACAAGATGTAAAAAGACAAATATTGTAAGTTGCAAAAAGCCCGGGCTAGATGGAGTTACTCGGGCCCTTCGGTGTGGGAATAAACCCAACTATTTTAATTATTTTTCTAACTGTGTAACTTTTTGGTTTGCAACATTTTAAGGTATTTGCTGGAAACACTGACAGAAACACAGTTGTACGGAACTCGCTCGAAGCTCCGATTTTTACCCGCTTCGTTCGCATCTATCCAAAGGTGTGTTTCAACCGCATGTCCATGAGAATCGAGTTTTACGGTTGTAAAACAGGTGAGGCGATAAACGGCATGTTTCACAACTGTCTTGATAGGATTTTCTTGTCATGATAACACTTTTGAAATGTTTTATTTTGCTCTTACTGAACAAAGCATCGTCTTCTAGCGTTTAATGATAACAATAGGAAAAATTATTAATAATAATAATAATAATAATAATAATAATAATAATATTAATAATAATAATAATAATAATAACAATAATAATAATAATAAGTAATAAGTAATAATAACTTTATTTAAATAAATAGTTTTACATTTCAGACCAAACGTTAAAAAGGTTGGAATACATGTGTTCAATGCATCAATTAAGAAACACTAAATTTAAAAATTGAAATTAATTAAAAACCGATAAAAATTACACCGTTCTCATAAAGTTCAGTAAAAAGGAAGAATAAAAAATGATTTTATTATTATTATTATTATTATTATTATTATGACAATAATAATATTTATACACTGAAACGTTTTAGCTTTGTGAACATATTTTTGGAATCTAATTTAGCATAATTTGGGAGCGTTGGCATAATATTTGGCTTATTTTGACAAAATTCGGAGCATTACCAAGCAGCATAATATGCCACTTTTAGTGGCCCAATGAGACAATCCCTATTGAAAGGTCAAACACGTAATTTTTTGGTCAAAAAAAGTTGCACACTTCACACTTTTGCTGTTAAAAATTGAAAAAAGAATAAAAATTTAAAATTTAAAACTGGATTTATAGACACCATATTGGAAGTGTGGGCAGCTTTTTTCTCTTTTACTTTGCACGCACGCGCGCGCAGTCGTTATTCCGACATGTCCACGAATTCGCTTATCCGCTCGTGCGTCCACTACAGTGCAACCCCGATATAACGAAGTACCAACGGATCGGACAATTTACTTCGTTATAACGGGGGCTTATAAAAAACGAAATTCCGATATAACGAGGTTGCTGAAAAAATACGAAAAACGTCGTTATACCGGGGTTTTGATAGCAGAAAAAATAGGGATGGCATGTCTTTGTTGGACCAACCTTACTTGATTTATTACGTAATATATCATACATTAACTTGAAACAGCAAAATCAAGACGGTATCAAGCCTGCAACAGAACAATTTTTAATCAAACAGCGTATCTCAAAACCTTACTAGGGGTTCCATCTGATGTTGTTGTGGAAGAAATAACAGCCTAGAAAAAGTTGCTAATTCTAGGCTGTATTTGTTCAGTGATGCGCAATATTAAAAAGCTTTCTCCATGGCACAATATCAAGACTGCAACAGAGTAATTTTCAAACAGCGTACAGTATCTCATAACCTTACTAAGGGTTAAATTCATTTCATGTAGTTATGCGGAAGAAATAGTAGTCTAGAAAACGTACTTGTTTTGTGAACTTCGTCATATCGGAGCAAAATGTGGCCTCGGGACCCAAAATTTGGTTCGTTATACCGGGGTTTTCGTAATACCGGAGTTTTCGTTATACCGGGGTTTTCGTTATACCGGGGTTCGTTATATCGGGGTAAATGTGGCCTCGGGACCCAATATACCGGAGTTTTCGTTATAACGGGGTTCGCGTTATATCGGGGTTTTCACCCATACGAATTTACTGTAGTTTTGCCGGGCCTAAGAAAATACTTCGTTTTAAGGGGGCTTCGCTATACCGGGGTTGCACTCGGTACTGGTTTTTGTGTGATTCATCTCGACAAAACATACATAACAGCACTATATTCAAGCAAATGTCAGGCTTGGTCATATACTAAAAATGACAAATTCGCGCAACCAAGAAAAATACAGAGAAAAAACATACGTCAACCTAGAAAAACACCAGAATTGTGAATACCCCAGAAAAGATTTGACCTCGCCCGCTCACGGTGTAACCTTTGTTTGACATTGAAGTATCCCCCAGGGAGAGGGTGTGGGGTGGGTTGAGAAACTGTTTGACAAGATTTGATTGGTTCAAACATTGTTTGACAATCAATGTTGAAAAATAGAAGATTGTTCAATTAAGGGACATTAGATCACAAGAGTTCGCCATTTGCAGGGAACACCACCAACTGTAGTTCACCTTTGGGAATGGAAAAAAGAGAAATTCCAGACAATAGCATTTCCGCTTCATCTAAGGAGAGCGCAAGATGGAAAGCGGCCAACGGTAGATTAAATTTCAAACCCGTGCGTTATCGTTCAGAAGGATGGACAGCAAAGTTGAACGATTCTAGTGACTACATCCCGCAATGGCTTCAGGTGGATTTTGGCTCTATCACCAACATCACAAAAATCGCGACGCAGGGGAGAGCAGATAAGGATCAGTGGGTTACGAAGTTCACAGTCTCCTACAGTAACGATGGAAAGCACTTTACTTCAGCGTACTCACTTGATGCCAATGATGAGGTAAATACAAAAGTTTGCATCACACAAGCCAGTTACATAAGCGAATTTTTTTGTAGTTTTAAGTAGTTCAAAAAAAGTTTTATTAACTTTCTACCAGAATTTGGTAGTGGCAAAACGTCTCAAACAAGCTTAAATCCAGTTTAATTTCAGTTTTCACTTTGGTTTTAACTGCTATTATAGTACAAGTGAACTCTGACATATTACTGGCTTAAAATCTGATTTACTATTGTTATCTCTCACATGATATGATCTATGGACATGCACAATAGAAAATCCACGCAATTTTGGCAGAGCCTTTCTTTCGCAATCCACAAAAGTGGAGAGACTAATGGCTTGGTTAAAAAGTGACAGTTTCTTTTCCAACGTTTGATTACAAAAATATCCTTCTGGCAAGTTTTCGATCCTTTAGAAACTGTCAAAAAAGAAAGCTAACGTTCTGAAAAACCTTATTCCCAGACTGTTCCACAACCCAGGCTGGGGCTTGTCATGTAACACCCAAAGTCTACATGGGTATTAACAAATACAATAAATGTAATTGAGGTGTCTAACCCCAGAACGGACAAGCAACTTTTACTAATAAATCAACCAGCAAAAAGGGGAGAAGGGAAATTGGAACCCCTCCCCCATGATCATAATTTTCCAAACGGTTGCACATAAAAGATCGATCTTTGGCATGTAGTCAGCTTTTGGTTTAGCAAATTACTTTCCATTAAAATAACCAAGTTTTAATCAAGAACTGTTGCTATGGCAACAGTCGATACATTTCTTCCATCTACTTGGACTTTTCATAAATTGTTTATTTAGGAAAACTGCAGCAATCATAGTAGGAAACGTGTGCTTACTGCCTAAAATAGGAAAACAACAAAGACTAAAATAAAAAAGAAGAAACTAGAACATTTTTAAAAAAAAATTGTTTTCTGATTTATACTATATTTGCATAATTGCTTTTGAACAAATTATAAGTGATGACGTCAAAGATGGTTTGATAACTGAACTGTAGGTACTGCAAATTTTATTTTGATTGCTTCAAGGTTTTAGATTTTGGATCAGAGAAACTATGCGGGATAGGGGGGCATTTTGTCCCCTTTCCCTTAGCCATTTTTAGGTTAAGACGGGCTTTTGTTCCTATTTAGCAGAAAGCAGAGCTAGAGAGAAAAATACTTTGTTAAAAAAATAACTTGTGCGCTTATTTGTTCTCAGATTTTCAGCCCGAACGTTTTTTATAAACTTGTTTCAGTAATCAAGAAAAAAACTAGCGTGTTTAGATCCTTTCGCTCGCTCCAATCCCATAGGTGTTCAAGGGAAATACGGACCGAAACACCGTGAAACGTCACTCATTCGCTTCACCCCAAATACCGGCGCGTTACGTTCGGATCAGTCCCAGGACATGGCATAACCATATCTCAATGCGTGTCGAGTTCTACGGTTGTAGATCAGGTGGGTAGTTGTTAAATGTTCATGTTACAGCTACAGTTATTGTTGTAATTTATAAAATAAGGCATGCATAACGCGTGTTCTAATTGGCCGGTGGAGAGAATTTAAATTAAATTAAATTATTGGATCTAAATTTGCGATTTTGACGAAAAAACCGTTTTTCAAGGGAATTAAATTTCACGAATCAAATAACTGGTGCTCATTTTTTAAAATCTTATTTCTGTATTTTATTTGACCATAACGGAGTAGAAACACAACAAGAAACTAGCTGAAATGTTCAACAATATCAGTTTGTACAAAGTGCGCTGTTATCAGCAACCGAGTGACTATTTTACTAGATGCATTGCCAACTAACTCTTAGATAAGGTTTCAAGTGGATTTACTTGACAAAGTCTTTTAAGACTTAGTTCCTTTAAAAGGGAACTAATTCAGTAAGATGAATCAGATGAAGAGGACGAGGGACATGCGTTGAAATGAAATTTCAGCCTTCACGATTTTTTTTAAATCACGAAGCAATGAATAAGCCGTAGTAAAGTAAGTAGTGTTTATACGAGAGGCAACAAAAACAAAAACTTTATGTTGTATTGATACAGTAACGCTAATAATTACAAGTTGAAAACACGAAATGAGTCACCGGGAAAAAATTTAGATTCTAATTTGAAAAAAGCGGTCAGATCAAGCTTAAGGTGCAAGACAAGCAAACAGTACTGGCCTTTGAAATATACACGCATGCCACTAAAGATACTCACTTCATTTCCTACTTCATAAGCCTTACACAATTAACCAAAGAAACCTTTAACAAAAAAAAAAGTCACACGAACACTCGGGGGGGGGGGACACATATGATCAGCTTCCCTTGTACTTAATGCTGACTCATTTATATTATAATCTTTGCTTAGATAATAAAGCTTTTTTTAACTATATCGTTTTATAGTGTAAATTTTAGCTTAGGATTAACTTAGGATTAGCTTAGGATTTAGAGATGAAGAGCCACTACTTTTGTAGAAATGCTCTAATAAAGTCTTTACTATTATTATTATTATTATTATTATTATTACTATTATTACTTTCAATTACGCATAGTCATGTGGTGTCTAATTGGTTTGCATGGCAACCGTATTGGATTTTTTAGTTTTCACTAATTTAGCAACAAAAATTTTAAATTTCGAAATCAACACACAAGTTGCGTGACTTATTGTAGTGGCGTCATAAGTTGTGACGTCACTTTATTAACGTCTTAAGATGGGTTAACAAACAAAGAATAGTTGTACCAACGTTTTTGTTATTCGGCCAAGAAGTAAAAAAGTAATGGCCGAAAAAATCGAGGGCGGGGGGGTATTTGATCCTCCACCCTTTTCGAGGTTTCTAGGGTAAATGGCGGCTTGTGATAACAGACTGTGAGACAGTATTACGATAACCGGAATTCGACATGTATTATCAAATTTGTACAAAACAACATGTTTTTCGTATAAACCAAGTTATATTACAAGAGCATTTGAACTGTAACACACTTCATTTCATTTCGACGTTAAAATGGACGTTTGGAAACCATTTACCTGAGAGCCGATTTATTTTTAAAATACAGTAGAAAACTACAAAAGCTAGAATAACAAGCACCAAGAGAATTAGGGGGCTTATGCTTTTTTGGGTAAAACGTTGTGGTATATAAACTGAGATTAAGAATATTTGATACCAGACGATCGGCAATTTCTCACGTGACCTCAGTAAACCAATCAGAGCATGTCACCTCGATTTGGCATTTGCACCATCCCAGAAAGCAACTCGGCCAAAAAACACACGATTCGTGATTCTGGAATTAGGACGCCATTTTGGAAAAGCAACCCCGCGCGCAAGGAGTTGTGGGGTGGTGCCATATGCCAGAATCAGTCCGGCGTGCCTTGCGCGCCTAGTCAGTTCACGTGGTACTAAAGTACCGGTTAACAACTGATCAATCATCAGCAATTGAAAGCTTTCCGTTATCAGCCGATATCGGCCCTTGAGTATAGTTTGAATCTGATCGCTTTACGCAGCTGTTTGCAGTTTTTTTGAAGATCTTTTGCAGTTTCCAATTTTACTGCCAGATAGAGCGCAATGCATGTCGGTATCGAAGCGACCGATCGTTCATTACGTCGCAAAGGAAGGTGGCGGTTTTCAAAAAAAATCCAGCGTATTAAAATTGTACCCCCCAATGTAAATCTCAAATAAAAGGTATACCTCCCCCCTACAGCCCAATAAAAATATATCCCTAAATGAAAAAAATAGAACCCCCATTTCCAAGAGATTTTGAGAATTGTAACCCCCCCCCCCTACAAAACCGACGCCCCCTCTGCGACGTAATAAAGAGCGATCCCTTAACTATGAGCTTGACCGCCAGGAACAAAGTCTGCCTCAGGGAAAAACTGCAGCGCAGCGTTAGGAATGGAAAACGGAGAGATTCCCGACAGCAGCATAACAGCTTCGTCTCAGTATGGCGCCGCGACAGGGCCTGAAAACAGCAGGCTGAACTTCGAGGGTGTCAAGAGAAGTGAAGGAGGCTGGAGACCGAAAGGTTGGGACAAAAACCCGTGGTTCCAGGTGGACTTTGCTTCACTTATGAATATCACAGGTTTCGCTACTCAGGGAATGGTGGACGAAAACTGCTGGTTTGCGAAGAATTACACGTTATCTTACAGCGACGATGGAGTGAATTTTTACAGTTACGATGGAAAACGGGTGAGCTAACCGCCTCAACTTTTGTCCTTTTCCTTTAATTCACATTTCTTTCATCTTCTTCCAAGTGGCAAATACACAGCTGTGCATGCATGGTTGGAATCACATAGGAACACGATGTTATTTTTAGTTTCTTTTGCATTTGTTAGTTACTTCAATTCGTTCTCTTCTAAGAAGAATAAAAAGACAATGACGCCTTTGTTACACTCGAAAATCTAACTTCCAAATGAAATCATTTTTCTTCAAACTTAGGTATTCAAGGGTAACACACAGAAAAATAAAGTTGTATTTCACAAGTTGGCGAGACCAATAGTGGCGCGATTTCTTCGGATTCACCCCAAGACCTCAAAAAGTTATAAAAAAGGGTTTCCATGAGAGTTGAGTTTTATGGATGCAAAACAAGTAAGTAGGTATTGTAGTTAGTTACTCTTTCAACCCAGAGTTTGAAACGATACATTTCCTTGTGCATTTGTTCAAAAAATGACTTCACCAGTTTTCTAATGTCATGTGATCAATCCCTTTAGAAGTTATCACATCCAATCAAATTTAATCTCTTTAACCCTGCAGTTGGGTACTGTCGCAATTTCGCTTGTTTGTTTCAGGTTCTAATGAAGAACGTCCTTATATACAGATGAGTTATCCGTCTAGACGAATTATCTTAGTTCGTCCGTAAAGACGAACTTAGGAGATAATTCGTCAGGACAAAAAGTCTGCCTGTTTGTGTGGATGGTTGGCCCACTCCATTCTTAGCATTTTGTTTATTGCTATATATAGCAATATACAGAATCTTCTATGACAGAGAAAAGAGATGACTAGCACTTGCTTTCTTAATCACTAGTTAAGGTCGGATACTAGCTGAATAAGCTTTTTTGGAAAAGAAGAATCATCGTTGTTTGTCAAACACAGCTGTTACTTTGGTAATCAGGGACGAACACCTGCCAGGGGGACTCCCCCTAAGTCGAGGGTGCTCGTCCTATCTTTTAGGGTCTTGCTTTCTTTTAGGATATCTCTACGTGATTGCCATATTTTAGAGTTCCATATTGAGTCGACCGGCTGTGCTTCACGGTGAGGTCACTGCTCAGAATCGCGACAGACCGTCCATGCAAAAACCAAAGCAAAAACATGGACTTTGTCGACAACGCTAAAATACGACACGTGATTCGGAGTGATAACAAACAAAGTCGATTAGAACTTACTAAAGGATCTAAACTGCACACCAATGACTTAAAAGTGTCCTTTTAGGGGGAACATCTTATAAACCGCGTCCTAATTTCTATCTTTAGGGTACAATTTCAAGGGGCCACGTCCTTTGACCTTTTCGGGAGATTCCCCTCGGGAAACCCAGGTTTCGAACTGATTAAAGAGGCCAAATATCGGCTGATTTCAAATTTGCTAATTTTTTACCGTGTTTAAGTAGCTCACTGTATTGTATTGCAATTTTGTTTACAAAATTTTTTTATCCCCTCCCTCCCCCTAACGAATTCAAATTTTCCGTCCCTAAAAGGAAACAAAAAACAAGGGTTGAGAGCACAAAAACCTGGGGCATGTTCTTTCACTGAGTCAGGTTTTCCCAAAAATAAAATATTTCTTTTGAAAAAAAACATAATTCACCGCCCTCTTGTATTACATGTAACATTAAATATACCGTGCTATTTCTGCACGTTCAACACCTCTACTAAAAGCACCCTTTGTTCTTGTGCAATGTCCTTACAGACTCTACACTAAAATGGAGATGCGGTTTCGTCAACAGCGCCGGAAGTGACGTCAGCAGGAAAGACAATGCCACAACATGCATCGCGAAGGCGTTCGTAAACTGTTCAACCAACAGCCATTGCACCGGTTATGATGGGTCGGTCTTCGTTTATAAAATAACTCAAGGTAAACGCGCCCTTAAAGTTAACACCCTGCGGATGGTTCACCACAAAACTATTGTATATTTCGGGCGTGTTGTAGTAGAATACATTGAACAAGGCGCGCACAAGAATAAAAAAGAAGTTTTCCGGTTTTTCGTGAGTCTGTGTCACTCAATACATACGTTTTTCTCACATAAGTTAGTGTGATCGGCTTAAACGATCCCAGAAAGCTGAGTTGTTTCAATACACATTCCTTTAAAAGATAGCTTATCTCATGTTGCTACTGATTGTATATGGTTCTTTTTTGTGAATGAGGTGGTATTGATGTCAAGATTGAAGAAACGTTGGTCTGTATTAGGCTTAACCACAACACCCTCCTAATAATGTGTGGTACATATCTCACACTGCAGTGTTTTCGTAGTTACACCACAAACACACTATAAACTAGTGTGTCGTGTTTAAGGTATACATTTCTCTTGAAACTTTGGTCTCCGCAGAGTGTTCAAGAGAGAGAGAGAGACCATGTGCATAATGCGCACCAGAGGCCATAAACAATAACTTCAAGTCGAGGTCGGTTTCCAAGTTCTCATACATTTGCTATATATTTCCGCCTTACCAACCTCGACTCAAAGTTTTGTTCATGGCCAGTGGTCAACCTTGGTCTGTACGCTGGTGGACGGCCAGAACTGAGCAAGTCCCCGATGCAAGCCTCTATGGTTGGTGTAAAGAGTTCCTTCCGG
>JAOBYE010463752.1:0-10918 GCA_025403585.1 Parazoanthus swiftii | reverse complement strand
ATGGTGCTCAGAGTGGTTAGGACTGGGGCTATGTTTAGAGTTCTGTTTAGCCTAACCCTAACCCTAACCCCATTCCTGACCTTTACTTGAATTTGACACTTATTGTTTCCCAGATCCTTATTCTGAACTAAATATGCCTGAATACCATTGTTAAGGTAGTGCGTGGATGGTGCTCAGAGTGGTTAGGACTGGGGCTATGTTTAGAGTTCTGTTTAGCCTAACCCTAACCCTAACCCCATTCCTAACCATTACCTGTCTTTCGATGCTTATTGTTTCCTTATGCTGCAGGGCCGTAGCAAGCCTTGGAAAACTGGGGGGGAACCGCCGAGAGCCGAAGGTGTGAGCCTTTTATGGGGGTCCGGGGGCATGCTCCCCGGTGAAATTTTGAAAATTAGTTTGTCTAAAAACGCGTTTCCTGGGTTTTAAACGCCATTTGAAACAAAATCAAAGTGTCTAAAACTAGTAAAATATGACAAGTTTTTCTCAAACTTGGAGCAATTTTCTGAGCTTGACACATGTGCTGGGGAAAAAACTGGGGGGGACACCCCTTGCTACGCCCTGTGCTGACAAGATAAATACTGGATAATACTGACTGTAAAACAACATCAAGATAACTCCGGTCGCACTAGCGGACGAAGTTGTTTATTTTTCAACAAAACTGTCAAAATCCTATTATAGTGCCACCTACTTTTTTCAGCGGCTGCCCGGACGAAACTTCAAAAGCGCCGTTGTTCGGCCTCGACTGGAAACCAAACCAACTATTTTGTTTACGTATCCCAATCCGCTGTCATCAGTAAATTATTATTGCAATATGTAAAAAAGCGTTTTTAAATCCGCATGTAGCAAATTTGATGAGACGTAAATGACAGACACAAAGAACGATTTTGTTTACTTTACAGTTTTGCTCTTGTTGTGTGTCCTCCGCCTGGACGAGTGTTTCTTTTTTTTTATTTCGTCCCGTCAAGAACTTTGTCCTGGTTTCTGCTGGCTGAAGAGCTTTAATTTTCGTCCGCTAATTAGTGCGACCGGCGCCTTGGAGATTTGACAAAGAATTGCATGATACCTGTACAATGTACAGTCTACTAGTAAAACTTTGTAGCAATAAATTTTGTTTTGGCAGACGGCCCTGACTTCAATTAGAACTTTTTGTTTGCACAAAAATTATAACATGCGATATAAATACAAAATCTAAGAACGAGTCAGTGAATGGTAGGCGAAAAAAGAAAAATTTATTTAACTATATATCGATATATAAGAACATGTTCAATAGAGTTGTACGTGCGCCGTGTGTCAGATGACATGACACCGAGATGCGTCCAATACGTCAGTGCCAGGCCACCTGCACAGGCTACATACGTGTCACTAACGCACCGCCCACATACCTTATATAAAGAAAACATAAAGTAATCTGATTGGTGCTTTGATGCTTATAGAGAGAACTGTGTGAGTTGTTCAGCGTGGCAGGAAGTGTCCAGGATGTTCACTTGGCAGACTCGCCTGGAAAGAACTTCACATTTGGGTTAGTATAAAGGTATAACTATCAATGGCCCTTTTCACACTAGGATCGTAAGTAGGTCCAAAGTAGGCCCACGTCGTACTTTGACCCTATTTTGTGTCCTCGTTCCCAAAGCTCTCTTATAAGAGTAACGAGACGGCCCGCGACTATTGTATGCATATTTCAGTAAAAAAAACTGAGGACTCGGAATGGTTATTTTATTGACAAGTAATTACTTATAAGTAGCACACTTAAATTTCGAGTGTGAGTAGATTTTTGTAAAGCAAACATCACGTCTAAAAGTAGGATGAAGGGAACAACCTACTTTAGACCTACTTTCGATTGTAGTGCGAAAAGGCCAGTTGTAAACCCCGAGGGGGGGAGCGGGCTGGTTGGGCAGGCAGCGGGTTGGTATTTGACCAAAATCTTAGAAAATTTTTGAATTCCAGTGGGTGGGGCAAATAAGCCCATGAGCTTCTTCGGAAAGTTTTCAGAATAAGAAGATACTTTCCATGCAATCAAATTGTAAAAAATCCGTTGAACAATGTACCGTTCGATTGTTTGCGCACCTCTAACTTCTTTTCAGTTTCGAGAATTTCAGTCGAAATTGCCCAATTAAGTTGCGCACTGAAAGCAAAACCTCTAGTAGATTTAGCCGAACACACTTTACTGAGGCAGGACAAATTTCTCGCAGTCACGAAATCTCTTTGAAAGAGGCAATAGTTAGATATCAGTACCTCGGAGATGAGTTTCCCAGGAAACATGAGTCGACACCAAGAGACGCCTGCATCTTTACAAGTTTAACGCCTCTTAGGACATTACCAGGATAACGGGCCAAACTGAATACGAACAAAGCTGTGAAAAAACTTGTCAACCTGTTATTTTCAGTTAGCTCACCAGTTTTTTCACAGTTGACAACCTAGGGAATCCTCAGTCGGTAGCTCACTCAACCCTCGCTTTCCATCCCGTCAGCTCAACCCCAACCCCTCCCCCCATATCCCGCGCCCACTCACACACTTTCCACCGATCCTTTATAACTCGCTTTCGTCAGTATTTTTGCAAGTGACAGACTATAACAGACTGGAAATGCCGGAAGGATTTAACGCGAGTGCGATTTTTTTTGCGACCGTAGTGGATCAACAACAATAACGTTGTTTTATTGTACCCATAGATCTTACAATGTATTTCAAGTTCTATGTAAACGATTTTTTTAACAATTAAAAATCACTGGTTCCCTAAAACAACAAAAAGGCTAAAAGCAACCTCGTACCCAGGCTCTATCCTCTCCTGAGTGCCACGCGACCAGACCCTGGTTGGGTTGTGGCAATTGGTCGTGGCACCCAGATATATTCTGGGTGTTAACAAATAAACGTGTAGTACGTTTGTTTTGATGAAAATAAAATATTTTTTTCTCTACACAAAGTTAAATAAGAACAAAAGTAATCTTTAGCCCATCTTCCACGCTTTTTTGTTGGTTATAACCTGAAATGTTGGTGCCACGTGACTAGACCCAAACCAGGGTCTTTCTTTCGAAAGAAGGAAGAGCCTGGGCACGAGATTTGGCTAAAAGTGGCAGGAAGCAATGTTACAGGTTAAACTCATACTTAGAGTATCGTAGGTAATACAACGTACAACGCACACACAAGCACAAACACATACTCTGAACACACATAAAACCCGATCACCTCAACAGATTTTGGGTTCACTAGGCTCGGTATCCAGCCGCGTTCCCCTCCTCCCACTCCCGAAATGATTCTGATAATTTATGTAATTATTCCGCCTGCCAGATCTGAGCAGGCGGATTCGTGATTGGTCGAGATAGATAAAGCTGAAGCTCAACCTTACGCGCCCAGCCGTCTTTCGCGGGGAGAACGCGGGCTCATCCCCAAACAGCTGCTCGATTTCGAGCCTATGTGTTCATATGCGAGTCTTTAATATCTCAGACGGGTCATTTGGAACATTAATAAGTTGCTAATACTGAATTCAGGGACGAGTCGTGTTGCGTATTTGGGTACCTGTGATTCGCTTTTAAAATATTTTTTTCGTTTGTTTTGCTACGACTGGTCTCAAAATCTTGCCAAAGACACTTTGCAGACCTAAACAATTTTTTTGCAAACAGAAGCGGGGTAAAATTTAGGATAAACAGCTTGCCAAGAAACACCTGCCTGCGCCAATGAAGTCACCGGGGCGCTCACCATTAACTTGGGACATTGTTTGGGTTAAGGCCGACAAGATAAAAAATACCCTGTGGCGGAGAGCGTTTATTAAGTACAAGACACTCCAAGCAGCTTCTAACAATTGTCAGCATCTTTACAAATAAATGCGAGGTGAACATTTGTGTAATTTGACTCACAATATACGTTTATGAATCATAATTTTATGTTGCACATGCGGAATACGACGGTCAGTATCAGGTCAGCAGTTATTCTGCTCGGCTCTGAGCGCGCATACATTACATTTTGTTCCTGCCATAATTCATCAATTCCGGCTTGTCGCCTACTTGAGTTTTTCAAATCAGTAAGCAGGGGAGCTGTCACGTTCCATTTGAGAACTGACCGGTTCAGCCAGCCAGACCCGACTGATAAGAGGGTCTGGATGGGATTAACTGATAGATGGTATTCTCCTAAAATTTTGACTGATAACTGATGTTTACACAACTTATTTTGCTGATAACTGATAATTTGTTTTTAACTGATAGTGGATACTTGTAAATTTTTTAACAAAAGGCATTTGCAACTTTGTTGATTTAGTTCAAGAGCGCGAAAAAAAAAGTTGCAACAGTGTGATGTCAGTTGAGTGTAGCTGTCGGAATGTAAAAAAAATGTTTTAAGTTTTGCAATTTATCCTTGAATAATGTAAAATGTTACATTACGGAATTGTATGCAAAGTACTAGTCGACTTTAACTAGTCGTTTATGTTATTCTCTTGCGTTACAACCGGTGTTGAAATAAGAAATTTTCTGTGACAAATCTGCAGTTTTATGTAATAAACACATTTCGATATCACATTCAGTACTTGTGTTGATTTATTTTTTTACTCAAAGGAAAATCGTACGTATTTTACATGTAAACTAAAAGATTAAAAACTCAACTGTTAATTTTACTGAATTAGTTAAATAGGTATATAAATTTCAAACCTGCTTGCGATGTTGCGATGATATCATGTATAATGATTAAAAATTATCAAACGAGTATTTCCTGCAAATTACAGATATTCTCTCAGTTTCTTCCACTTGGTTCCAATTGTTTTTCGGTTTTCAACTGTCAAGTGAATGACTATTTTGACATTTTTGTCATTTAAAACAGCATACTTTGTAGTGAATTAGGATTTCAAAAGCAATTTGCACACAACAAAGATAATTTTTTTTAGTGGTCTGTAATTAGTTACGTAAAAAATGAATGTTACTTTTTTCACAAAAATGAAAATTCGTTCGTATATAACTCAAGTTTTCATATTTCTGCCGTTTGACTCTTCACACGTATTTTGTAGGAGGTCCGTTTTGGCCTCCTGAGAAATTCATCGATGGCACGAACACATTGTCTCCACGTGTGGATTTTTTCTGCGGCCGGGACCCCGTACATTGAAAACACCGTCTCTTTGACGTAACGAAGACGTCTTTGGTCCACGGCTTCCTTGCCTCGGGACCCGGAACAGTTCTTGTTATCGAGGTCAGCCTGGTCACAAACTCGCCTCAGAACGTGAACAGCAAAATTGCCCACAGAACAACTCTTTACTCGCATCTGAATGAGTTCGTCTTGAGACAAAAACTGGGGCAGAGGTTCTTCGCAAGCAGAAATAGGGATTAAAGATGAGTTGCCAATACTTACGGCGACTGAAGGGTCTGGCATTGTCTGCGTGTTGAGTTGGCTTGTTTCCGGGTTCGTTGCCGACGGTTCATTTGCATTTGCAATATCTGTCTTCATGGCCTCTTCAGGCGCCGTGACGATGGCTGTGGTGGGGCACGGAGTTTCTGGAATACTGCAACTTGCTGAAGGTATTGAAATACTGCTTTGAGTTGTTATAGGATTAGAGTTTTGTGGCGGTGATGGTTGAACCAACGGAGCAGCCGGGATATGTTCGGGAACAGTGGGTGCTGTGGCGACTGTTGCGGGAATCAGCGAGACTGTAGACACGCGTAATGGCAAGACGGAGGCTGTATTCTCGCTTGTGACTGGAGCAGTCGGAGGAAGCGGGACTGCAGAATTTTGTGCCGTTTGAGGACCTCCGTGCGTGGGAAAGTTGTTCTGCAAGGGCTGCAAGGTTGGCAGGATTGCAAACATATTCTCTAGTCCTCGCATAATCTTGTTTTGGTTCTGCAGGATTGTTGCTTGGTTCACCATGATCGCACGCTGGTTTTCCAAGATGGCGCCCGCGCGATCGTGATTGAGGGCTGCTTGTTCCTGCGGATTCATTTCTTTCAGAGCTTGCCACGAGCTATAAACTATGAGGTGATCAATTTTGGAAATGCTTGAGAGACGGTACTTGTGTTTTCACAGTTCACAGACGTTTTTATGAGCACGAAAGTGGTGATTTTAGCAACGTCCAAAATTTAAACTCGCGAGGAAATTGCGTGTTGTATGCTCACAGCCACGTTTCCTTCAGATCACATGACTCCTCGCGTGTCACGTGGACAAAACGCACGAATCAAACACGTCCCGATCCAGTCCCTCGCGGCAAGATGGCGGAAAAACTTGGCTTCGAAGCTCTTCAAGGAGAAATGATCAGTATTATATATTAGAACAGCATCTATATATGATTTGGCAATGCTTGTGAATATTTTTTTATTTAAGTTAGCGATTTGGCAGATGTGTATTTGTTTTTTTCTGAATTATTTTGTCAAAACTTTCGGACACCTTCGCCAACGAATTCTTCAGCCACTTCAATTTAATATTTTTTCAGAAGATCGGTTCGTAATCATTGTTTTTCATGTTTTCAGGCTTAACGAATTTGTCTTGGTGCATTGTACATGACACATTCGAAACGTTCAAAAGGAAATCTGGTTTGGCAGAAAGTCAACAAAATTCTAAAAAGCTCATAAATGTAGTCAAATTACTAAAGTTTGAAGAAGTTTATATGTAAGTTCTGAAAGATCAGAAATCCATGTTCCAGAGCTCTCAAGTTGGGATTTGCCAAAGGAAAGAAATTTTCCATAGAGAAGAATTTGTGCTTCTAGAGAGATCAGGGGGCATGCTCCCTTTTTAGTTGCTTTCTCCTTTCTTAAGCCAGTTTTCCACTTGGCCTATGCACTTAAGAGTTAAGTGTGGAGTATACTTTTTTGCAGTTTATAATATTTAAGTCATATTATTTAGAAGTCTTAAAACTTTCTAAGCAAAAAAAGAAGCCATTTTTTAGTTTATTTTTATGAGAAGTAAATATTGACTATTCTAATCTGAAGAAACTATTTTAAAACTGAAAGGCATGCATCGAAACAAAGGCGGACATTCCATTCCAACCCTCCAAGTCTTCCCGGGAATCTCGATTTTTGGTACATTCTCTCTGTCTCCCGATTTTTAGAAGAGTTTTAAAATTTAGCTTCAAGTTATACAAACAAGTGTTAGTATGAGTGATAAACATGGAAAAGAGGCAATAAATCTGAGCTTTGTTCCTGAATTGAATGACTGTTTTGTAGTTGACCAAAGTTGCCTTGTTCCATAGCTGTTTTCTGTAGTTGTCTTCCCCAGTCTTCTTTCAGAGGCCCATCAGCCCGTCCCAGTTTTTTTCAAAGGGTTGTGTGCAGGCGTGTACGCAGTTTTTTTGGTGGGGGGGGGGGGTGCACTTTAAGCTTGAGCGGACCTTTTTTCAGCCGATCTGTCTGGGCAGAACTTTCTTTCCTTTTTTGGACGTTTCTGAGCGGAACTTTTTTTCAGGTGGGAGGGTGCACGTGCACCCAGTGCACCCCCCCTGCGTACGCGCTGGTGTGGTGGTGCAGGTGTAGTCAAGCTCTTGAAATAGTCAATAAATGGACAAGACAGGAGAATGAACCTAACTTGTATTCTACCACACACACAACTATGATCACACTGAACAACAACTTTTTTTCCTCTGCAAAGCTCACTCTGCATGACTGTGATGCCGTGCTTATCCCACTTCAGTGGTAGTGGTGGTTGTGGTACTAACCTCCCTGTTTTCAAGCTCCGGAGGTTTTGAACATCTGCAAAGGGCAGTTGAAGTCTTCCCACCACAAGCCATGTAACACTATAATAATATATTCACATTTTTCTAAACAAAAAGTCAATACTTTTTGGGGTACCAAATCAAATACAGCTAACATTTGACCAAACCAAACTCCCCAGCAGTTTTTTTGGGAGCTGAATACCAATAAATTTATTATTGCAGATTTGTTCGATTTGCAAGTTTGCAAGAGGCAAAAGAAGCAGTCCAGATGTGTCACAGCAGACTGCTAGGTGGGCGACACATCCGTGTGGAGTTTGCAAGTGAAACACAGAGCATGCTGGATAAAGATGGGAGTGATTTATCCAACACTGAGAGTAAGTATCAACTAATCATGCAGAAGCTGAATGAAGTTTTTCTGGATCTTATAAACAAGAAATTTATGAAATGGCTTTCTATATACAATTATTAACTTGATATCAACACCAGAGATTCCAGCCCCTGGAGAAGAAAAATTGAGTGTCCAAGTTCTTTATACCTTTGGCAAGACAAAGCAGCTGCCTTGTCTTAATTTTTTTTTGCTTTGCTTAATTATTGTGCTTTGGTTAAACATTTAAATTTTTGAGAAAAGTTAGGTGAGCTTTAATGTTCCTTTATGTTGCCTTGTTTTGGGTTGGCTTCAGCCCGATAGGGAATCAAGTGACTTGCTGCTCCACAAATTTGACATTTTTGGCAATAGAACTGATGCTTCCTATCTATTGAAAGCATTTTTGAGTGATCTAAAAGGTCTCAGTGTCTGTATTTTAAATGGCTTCCTTACTAATCTAAATCTAGTTGAGTGGAGATTCATCCATCCAGTTCAGCAATAAGTAATTTGTGCAATTTGTGTTTAGTTTTTCCCCAGATGTAAACTTTAAATAGGCTTTAAGCTTGCAACTACATTTGTAGCCTTGTTCACAAAGAGAATTAAAAGGAAATCTAAATCTAAATACTTAATGCAACCTCCCTCCAAGCCAGAATTGATCTTGACTTACCCACACGATGCATTTGTTTTTCAAAATTAGGTGGCCCTCCTCCCCAGTTCTCGCTGTCCAGCAAGCGTGTGAAAAACTTAGTGCATCCTTTGCAAACTTTCAACTTTGTTAGACAAGTTAAATTAACAATAGCATTTCAGTTTATTTTGGTGAGAATTTGATGCCAGAGATCCCTAACCAGACAGCAAAATAGGAAGCAAGAAAATCTCGACAACCCAGAGCAACTGCTTACTATTGCCTTGGTCAGGCACATAATTTTTGAAAATAATTTTTGAAAGGATTGAATTTTAGGAAAACAATGAGAGTGCATGTTTTTCCAGCCCATTGTTAAAGTAACCAATCAAAATTACATCCAAGTTGTTTCAGATGTAGAACAATAAATTTGTGTCAGGCTTTCATATCTCTTTCTTAGTATTTTCCTTTGTGCCGGCCTCCATGAAGGCCTGAATGCAGGTTAGAATTGCGCTGAAATCAAATCATCCTTAAATTTCCATAATTTTGGGGCTCCATATGTCAAATAAGTTTACTTCAGGTCCCAAATAGGGCAATTTAGAGGGTGCCATCAATTTTTTCCTTGTATAAGATGAATCTTATTGGCACTTTTCAGGTTTTCCTGTTTAAGGAATTTTGGGTGTGTTAGTACCTCCCTTTCTCCTTCATGATGTGACATTAAAGATTCTTTGATCTGTGCTGTTCATGTTTCATCTGTATATGTGGGGCAGATTACATGCACACACTCTGCGTCTTCAATGTCAATCTCTCCATCAGCACTCTTGACTACACTGACCCATAACCAATGTTGAGATATTCTTGTCATTTTAATTATGATATATATCTTAATTAGTTTAATTGATACATTTAGAGTATTAAATATAATAAAGTTGCACCGTTTTTCATGCTTTGACTAGGAGATGGCAAGCTGTTGAGAAGAGATTACCCAAGTGTACAACGCTATAAGTCTCTGTCAGCTGATGAAGCTGACGAGAAGATGGTTCAGTGGAAACTGCGGCAGTGCACTGCAAAGCTTAAGAGCTCACATGCTTGTTATGTGAGAGATTACATGAGAACAGGAGAGGCGGCTCCCCCTGCTACTCAGGGTCCTCAAGGTGTGGGAGAAATTCCAATTTAAGGGGGGAGGGTGGACTCCCAAATAAAGTGGGTAGAGATAATTGTCAAAAAAAATAAATGAATACCACAAAGGTACCAATCAGGGTGTGGCTTCAGCAGGGTTTTACTCCTAAAAGGTACCATTCAGAAATATGGAGACGAAGGAATTGTCTGTGATATCTGATTGCAAAACAAAGACAAGAATTTTTTTTCAAAAAAGCTGAACAACTGCTTTACCATGTGTTGTGATTTTTAAAATGTATCACTAAAATGTACTATATTCCATGCAAATGTCAGTATTGCTCTTTAACACCATAAGCATCACTGAAACCTAAGATTTCGACCATATGAGAGTCCTTAACTTTCCCTTTTATATTCGAGCTCCCCACCTTCTTTTCCCTGGGTGTAGATATATCTGCTCATTTTTACTGTATGTAGCCATTGATGCTGGTATATACCATTGATAATATATTTGTTTTATGTACTTGTATTTTACATTATTTTGTTTGACATGTACAATGTAGCTTTGAAACAGAGTAATTGTTTTTTCTGTTGTACATTTTCATAAGAAAGGGCCATTGGCCATTTGAGTGAGAGCTGGTAACCACTGGTTAAAGAATCAGGGAAATATAGATATAGATTTTGTTTGTCTGGAGGAGAGGGAGGAGGAGGTGGCCTTTTTCTAGGTTATGGTCTAATCATGGACCAAAAAAGCATCAGGAACTGAATGTTGCTATGGTTACCAATGGCCAGGGATGAAAGCAACCGAAATATCCGCTGTGATTATCTGCCTTGTTTTCTCAGACAGGCAAAGTAATTTAGCATTAGGTCAACGTTCCAGGCCTGTATTTGACACTTTGGAGGACTGGGCTTGCTATACAGTATTAACATTTGCAAGGATTTTGGTTGGCCTTGGGGTGGGTTGGGGGAAAGCCCATTTCCTAGGGGTTCCCCCCTCAACTAACCATGGAGGTATATGAGCCACCCTCAAAGGTGTTGTTTTTATGTTTTTTCTGGGCGTTTTTTTTAGTGTTTTTAGGTTTTTCGTGTGCTAACGATCATGGGTAAATCTACCAGACGCTATCTTTTTTGGTACCTTTATCACGCTTTTGAAAACATGACGCTAGCACTCTGTAAATGCCAGAAATGAAAAGAGCAGGTCAGAATTAGT
>JAOBYE010463530.1:0-13593 GCA_025403585.1 Parazoanthus swiftii | reverse complement strand
TTTAACTTTTGATAGATTTTTAGTATTTAGATAGATAGATTATATAGTTTTAGTTTTAGATCGTGTTTTAGCTCTTTATTTTTATATTTATTTGAGGACCTCCTTGAAAACCACTCTCTGAGTGACAGGAGCCTTCCTCAGTAAAGATTTTATATTATTTATTATTATTATTATTTCCTCGTGAAAACGCAAACGCCAGAAAACGGAAAACATTTTGATATGTATGTATTTACTTTGTCGGTGACGAGTCTCTGAAAACTTTATTAGAGATAATGTTTATATACGTAAAAGGGCGCAAAGTCTTTTGAATGCAAAGCACCACACGACTTAAGATAAACTGTAAAACACTAGTTCGATGTTGGATCTCTTGCTTTAGACCCGGGGAGGGGGACTCCTATTCGGACTTGACGGGGATGCTCGTCGTAATTTTCAAAAACAAGTTACCAATATGGGTGTGGCATCGGCATATTTCGACCCCTAAAAGTTACCAAAGAATTGCACGGAAATAAGTGATAGAAAATAAAATATTTAATGCAAAAAAAAAATCTTTTAACATCGATTAGTTTTCACTTTAATTTTTTTCCAAAAGTACTGTCATATACGTGATTCGTAATGTAATTTCAATGAGGACAAACTGTCATAGCAAATCCGGGGCCGGGGATAAACGAACCAACGAATGGTCTAAAAGTTACCATGATCTCTCAGACACCCGAAATTTTAACCCCTAAAAGTTATGAGCATCCCCGACAAGTCAAGTATGGGATACCCCCCGGGGGGTTTAGAGATGCATGATTTAAACAGACGTCACTTTCGGTGTATGTAAACAAAATCTGAATGCAGGTCCAATACAACAACATCATTTTTGGGCAGGTTTAATGGCAATATTTTGAGTAGCCGTAATATTATTTCATCTCACTCCAGACTTTGCTTGATAACGAGAACATGTAGCATGGTTACTCAAAAATATTGCCATTAAACTTTCCCAAAAATTGTTGTTGTAGTATTCCTGCCTTCAGATTTTATTTAAAAGATCGTGCCACAGCACAATCTCTATGAGCTTCAATCAGGCCATTCAATGTAGTTTTTAAAGGCACACTTTAGTACGAAACTATTTAGATTATCACCTTCACGTTGTTTTGGGTGACTGATATGTTTTTTCCGACGACGAACTCGAATTTGTGCTAGCCTCCTTAATTGGCAAAATACTAAATATTGGTCTGCGGAAAACAATCTGATCATACTAGAAAATCTGAAATCCACCTAAGATGAGAACGGTAGCAAGCGCCATTAATTCTAAAGATTTACAGTTATATTCATAATTCTTGATTTGCTTTGTGGAGGAACGCAGATTCTTTGGCCCTAGTCTTTCCACACATCAGCATGTAGTTGTCGCCGTGGGAATATTCGAGGAATGGAACGAGTTTTCTTCGGATCAAATCGATTCGTAATTAAGTTTGAGGTGGGCGAGAAGAAGTGTGGAGTGTTCTTCGAATTTCATGTCCTCTTATTCGTGTTCCTCGAGAAACGCATTGCATCTGTTGAGAATCTCGCAGAGTAAAACGCCTTGTTTACTTGCTAGCCCAGCTGCATCGCTCGCAGCGAAGTGAAATTAGCATAAAGCTCGGTTGCAAATTTGGTTCCGCGTCGCCATACGAATGCCTGAGAAAGTGGAGAGTGAAAGCAAAGCAAGCAGCATGTCTTGGGTAAAATCCAAGAAGAGAGAACCGGTCGACCTCGATGAGTTTAAGGATCTTGATGAAGATTCTGTTCTTCAAAGTTTGACGGAGGAAGAGATCAAAGAGCTCGACGAAGCGATCGATCCAGAGGTAAGTTCGAACAACCCTGAAGTAGCGACGGTGTTATGACTTTGAAATCGTGAGGCGTGTTCCTCAATTTTCGAGTTTTCTGCATAATTTGATGTTCATAAATTTGCTATTTCACGTCGAAGTGTGGAGTTCTCGTGAAAAAGTGTAAGAAAATTGTTGATTTCTGCCGCTTGAAGTTTTTCTGCTTGGGGTGTGAAGTGAAGTGATATTAAAGTTACGCAGCACACACGTCTAGTCCGGCTGTTCATCAGTGAGATTCTCGTACTCAGTTCGACAAACAGTCGTCAATGCAGGTTTTCTAGAGGAGAATCAGGCTTTAGAAGAGTGCTCAGTTCATGTCGATGATGATCAAAATTTCGCAAAATTTTGAAGTGCAGTAAATGAATGTTGTTTATTTTGGTAAACCAGCCGTGATGTAGTTTAGATGTTACTGCTGCGGACGATATCAAAATGGCTGCTTGCTAAACGAGGCTGTGACCAATAATCACAGAGAGAGCCTCTCGCAACTTTTAGAATTTTTTGATGATAAAGAGGCTTGTTGTATGCAATTTAATACTTGTCATGTTTTTATTGTTTTTCAAAGCGCTTAAAATAATTTGGTAGCGTGTTACTCTCTTCTGTCAGCTCGAGGGAAATGTTCGTGTGCCGAAAATTATTCGTGGTCGGGGTGAGAATGACCTGCAGTATTAACTGCCATGCTCTCTATTCTTACTTTTGGGATGATAATTACATTACAGTTGTGTGAAAGAGCTCAGTTTTAAATGGCAGGAGACCGAAAAAACTTGTTCTAAAACTTTCCTTCAGTAAAACCCTCCTTCAGAATGTATTTTGTATTCAAAGTATCTGATAGTTCAACTCAAATCCCATAGGATATCAATATGTACACAGGCAGACAAAAACAAAACAAAAACAATCTTTTCAAAAATGTAGACATTTCTACGTTACTGACAGCAGGAAACTAGCCTGTAATAATGGTTAACAAATTAAAGAAGTTCATTCCAACTCAATGGTTGTCTTGAAGTTAATTAAAGAAATTCGAGTCACCAAGTGGTAATAAATCGTTTCCAAGATCGTTCCAATGTGAGTGTAAAAACCCTGATGGTTTCCGCATATTTTTGAAGAGTTTATTGTTTATAAGCCAATCAGACAAAAGGTCAAGTACTTGTGGAAATAAACTGTGGACAGTTTGTGTTTAGGATTGACTCAGAAACACATTCATCAAAAATCTCTTTGTGTTTATTGTTTTTGCAGTCTCGCTTGTAAAATTTATTCTGGAATTTTCCTGAATAATTTTATTAAAGCGTCATATTTTCTGGAAAATTCTTTATAAATAGCTTTACAGGGGCCAAGAAATATGTACCCACCTTATCATGCTCAAGATTCAGCAGTTTCTATGAATTTAATTCCCAATCTGACCTTATATCCAGTTGAATTTATTGAAAAAGCAGTGGTTTGTTAGAAATTGTTTTAATTTGTTACTCAACACATACATTTTTACACTGAGAAAGCAGATAAAAACTCACTGTACAATTATTTAATATAATTATTATTGATATAATTATTGGTTTTTTGAATTTATTGTACTCTATGCAAAGTCCTTGGTTGAAGGAAATACAGTATCTTTCCATTGTAGTCTGTTCCATTGAAACATAATGTACTGATCCCTCTTACTAAACTGTAATCGCCAGCTCGTCTGAGAAAATCAGACAATAGCAATGGCAAAAAAAAATAATCTGAGTATCTGCCTCGTGTTTGTAGTTGCACACTTGTCAAACTCATTTGTTTAATATTATAAAGTAATGTTGTTTTCTTAGTGTCACTTTGTTTTCTTTGACCGTCTTTTTATACAGTTCTTTGCAAATGTTATATTAGTTCAGCAGATTTTTAAGGGCATTTTTTGTTTTGTTTTGGTCAACCTCTGTAGGGTCAGTTGTATCCATGCCTCAATTAGTTAAATTTATCTGGCCTTACTTCAAAAATTTGGTTGGAACTAATCATTTGCCAGCTGTTTTTAGAAGAAATAGTCTTGAAGAACTGTATTTTTCCTTTTAGAAAGGGTCAATATTTTAGCTTGAAGTTTTTTTGCTTTTAACTATACTCCTTGCATTAAAAAGCATTTTATGATGTATCAAATTTGCATATTGCATGTCATTGCACACCTTGGCTATAGCAAGTGGTCCTCCAGGTGTATACTGTTTTTCACAGTAACAGGCATGGTCGTAACAAATTAGATTATTAATGCATGTTAAGTGTAGAAGATGGCAGAGTTTAATTTGAATTTGTTTTTGCTTTGTTGAACTAGAACCTGCTGCTGCCGATACACCTGAGGAACAAAGATCAGACGACCAAGGAACCAACAGGTCCATTTGACCGACCCCACTTATTGGAGCATTTGCAGAAGCAGGCCGAGGAGTCAGATATTGGCAAGGACTATGTGCCTTACAAGAAGGAGACTCGGGGTAAGGTGTGGAAACCAAAAGAGAGACCCAAGAGGGATCAAGCTCCCATGCTGCCTGATGACCTGAGTGATGTATTGGAGAATGCATCAGAGGAGGAGCTCTTGGAACTGGCAGGTACTGCTTTACAGTATGTTGTCCTTGGAGAACCTTGATTAATTTTCTTTTGTTCCTTTTTCCTTTCAGTTTTACCTATTTACTGTACACAAAGAACATCCCTGAAATAGCACAGACTGCTTTTGCTAATGCCTTTCAGGTGTTTTTTGTTTCTCTGAAATTTGTTTTTGGCTGCCTTGATTAATCCTAGCTCAAACAGAGCTCAACCGCTATTAATAATTTTATATATAAAGTGTGTTCAGAGGTTGGACAATTTATCTAGTGGATAAACCCTATCTAGTTGATGAAGTTTACTCTTTGTCAATTGAATTAATACCAAGAATGCTTATCTGGTGGATAGGGATTTATCCACTGGATAAAGTTACAGTGCATCCTCGATTATCCGAACAGGCTGAACTCAGTTGAAAGACGAGCTGTTCGGATAAGCCGAAAATTCGGATAATCAAGGAAGAACTTTTGACCCTTTTTTATGCTCTAGATTTGCGCTGGCGGCAATGCTCTGGGGCCAAAACGCAAATGGCCGTCGTCACGAACGAACTCAGGTGTTCGATTTATCTAAATTTATCGTTAAAATCACCATCAAAATGAATAAATTATGGAGATAATTGACATGGGAATGAAAAGGTGAGGGTGAAGACTGCAATGTGTTCGAAAAAAGATATTTATTTGACATTTATCCTGATTTAAATGGCAAAAGATTCAGGCAACTTGACAAAACCACATTCAACTTTCCGGGTAAAAAAAATTAATGACCCAAAGTTGGCGTTCAGATAATTGAGGTTCGATTAATCAAGGATGCACTGTATCTGGCATATCGTCCCTTTCATAAATTTCTGGATACCCCTAACTAATTCAGTTACGGATCAGAAATTTCATTCACATATTGTTGTCAAAAGTCAAAAAGTGGACAAAGGGTTGGACTTGGCTATGTAGTATATTGTTTCAGATCAACCTTGTTGAGGTGTTGCTACAAAGATTTAACCATCCCACATTAGCAAGCTTGTGACGGCAAGAGTCATGACATTTGAAACCACTTTGTTTGCACAGACTCGAATTTGTCAAATGTCATGCGCTCAGATATTTTGTGATTAAAGCCTTTTTAAGAAAAGCTATTCTCTCCTCTCTCTATTCTTACATTAATTCGGTACTCCATTGATCAATAGTTTTTTACATTTGAAGATATTGTCACTGATTTTATTTGTTCCTCTAACTTGTTATTTATTTTGTGTAATATTTTCTACGATATTTCAGTCTGTAGTCCAGAAAAAAGGATTGGTTTCCCAGTTGCTCTAACATCTCTCTTTCATCTTATTGTCTGCCTTTCACAGCCTGTCTGGGTATCCATAGCATGCTGACGCAAAACCAGAGCCACACAGTTGATGATGGGACCGCTGGTAAGAACCTTAAGGGGAGTGGCCTAAAGAAATACAAACCAGGGGTTGTCAAGGCAACAAAGATCAAGAAACCTGATTTGACAGCCAAGAATGAGCTGAACATTGAGGAAGCCATGGATAAACTGAGAGGAAATGATCCAAAGCTCGATATGCTCAATCTGAATAACCATGCAGATGTCACTCCAGAGGTTTTAGAAGAGGTTATCAAACTGTTAGAGACCAATACAAATCTTCAACACTTGTATCTTGCGAATACCAGAATGACAGATAGAATAGCAAAGGTTGGTGAGATTTTGTAAACTTGTGCCATATTTATTAGAGTGACTTCCAGTAGGAAATATTATCTTCCTCCCATAAAAATAATCTCACAAGTTTGGGATTCAAGGCCACACCAAAAGTAATAAAGCATGATTGACTGTACATGTAGGTAAGTCTTGTTATGTTGTCAGTAATTTTATTATCATGAAAGTGAGAGTTAATGCAGTCCAAACACTTCACATGGTGATTCAATGCTTTCTTTCACAGCTTTGTATTAATTTGTTCAAAGGTTTACTGATAAGTAAACCAAATAAAATTTAAATTTAATATTTACTGTTCAGTACTTATTAAGTACACAAACGTTGTTGAAGATAGCCATAAAAAAGTCACTGTTCAAATACCAAATGAATCAATATTAAATTTTTTGACTTGCAATTAATGTTAATGATATCACATTTTAGGTGGCAGTTAATAATGTCATTAAAATTTCTGTTTGGGCAGAAACTCAGAATAAATTGCTCTAGATAGATTAATGCATTGAACGTCAGAGAAGATTAATTAATATATTGTAAGGATGAGTAATACAAATTAATAGAGAACTTATCATTTCGATGAGTGACCAGGTGCTTGGAATAAGTGCATGCTGCACGAATTTATCAAAATTAATAGTTTAGAAAAAGTTCACTTGGAAATTATGAAAAACAGAAACTTAAGATTCAGTTATGAAAAAGCCCTTTGAACTAATTCTTAAAGTGGGAATATTAAAGCAAGTTAAAATGAAGGGAGTTGCTGGTTTTAAATTCAAACAAAAAGACGCTTTTGAAATAAACCTCAGAATTAGATGTATGTGATACACAGTCAGTATATTATACAATGTAGATTTAACAATGGTTGTAGTGTTTTAACCAAAGTTTTCACTCCTGTAGACAAGTAACTGTTAAGTGATGGTACACGACTAAATGGGGATACAGAGAGCCCCAAAAATCTAATGTGAAAAACAAAAATGCAAAAAAGGGTTCTACAGTGATAGCAAAGGACTACAAATACATGTACTGAAATGAAAATTTAGCTACTTATTAAGGCCTGGGATAGTTTTTATTCTTGAGGGTCTGATTTTCCTTCACACCACATTCGGTGTAACTTTCTTGTTTGGGAGAGTAGAATCTTTTCTTAATATACATGTATTTGCAGTAGGATTTAGAGAATTAAATAAGTAATCTTGTAAAGCTTTTGCCAAATTGATCTTACAGTATGATCAGAATGGTTTGGCATTGTTGCTAACTTGACACTGCTTTTTTACTGCAGCTGGTTGGTGCAGCTTTGTCAAAGAACTTTACCTTGAAGTCTCTGAATTTGGAATCCAATTTTCTTACTGGTGAAGGGATTATGGTGAGTAATAAAAAAATAGATTTCTCTGAATGAGGACTTGGCTGTACAGTGATCAACTGATCTGGACAAATTTATGTTGAAATTTTGAAGACAGTATCAGGGAATCATTAATGAATTCTAAAACATGATGACTGTACAGTCATGTATTTCATCGAACATTCTGCTTGACAGGAAAAACTTGGTCAAAATCTTGTTATAACATGTAACAGCAGTACTTTGTTTGTTTAAAGATTTGTATATTATTATTTTTTGCAGTTTTTGACAGAAGGCGCACTTCCATGTGATTCATTCTTTTCAAACACTAAGAGATACTTTCAGCAACTTTTTTGAGATTTCAACATCCAGACCTGTATGCAGCCAAGTTGAATCTTTAGGTACACTGAGATAAACTAAGTCACACATTGCGACCATTTTGTCACTAATCTTGAGCCCCACAACTGTAAATTTGGAACCTTTTATTTCTAGTTACAGTACACAGTGAAATACAGGTCACGTGCCCTGGGCTTAGTCATTAAGGGGTTTTTAAGACAAACTGTGGGTAACATGCAATACAGAAAAATTAACTATCAGATATATTCAGAAATCATTCTTAACTTAAAAAAAAACATTGCTCGGTTCACAGGATATCCAAACATTAGGTCTGTGATGGGGATGTACCAGGAATTTGGGGGAGGGGGTGAGGCTTACAAGCAGGGTTTTGCAATACATGTACCTAGTAAACGCTCAAGTGTGGTTACATACTAACATGGTTTGTTTTTTCTCTTTTGTTTTCAGGCGATAGTTAGAGTAATCGAAACAAACAAAACCCTGAAGGAATTGAAGCTATCAAATCAGGTAAGAAAACTAAGATATTTTTACTCCTTTACCTGGTGTCACTAGGTTTGGGGAATATTTTTTTTCCTCATTTCTTCAAAAATCCAGTGCAAAGGCCACATTTAATTTTGAGACAAATTGATTTGTTTCATCAAAATCAAAGTTAACCTTGTCAAACTAGCTTGAGGTGGACAGTGTACAGTATGTCACTAAGATCAAGTTCAGTTTCTGAGGAAGAAAGCTCAAGTAATGGAAACACCAGATTCAGTTTTTGAACTCAGTTTGAAATCCTTTATCTACATGTACTTTATTTAGAGTCAGTTATTATACAATTACTTAGCCTGCATGCAGGCTCTTCTTGCGGGTTGGGGATATAGTTTGGGGAAAGAAAAAAAAGAGTCGCTGAGAGAGGCCACTCCCCCCTCTGCTGCCCGCCTCTTTTGGTGACTCTTTTCTCTTTCCCCAAACTATATCACCAACCGGCAAGGAGAGCCTGTGTGCAGGCTAACACTTACTTGACTGCACATATAGCTTAATTGGTCTGACAATACCAACAACACATTTATATTCCATTTCATGTCAATACTGATCAAAGACAGAATGATAAAAATTAACAGCTGAAGTAGAGATGGGTACTGGTTTTGTTGAACAACCACAGGGTAAATGGCAAATGAAAGTACTGGTTAATTCAGTTTGATTGATTGGTGCATGAATGATAAGGAACAGGGTAATCGAAGAACAAAAAAAATAATTAAAAAGAGAAATAAATGAACATTGATGGAGGTTTTGCCGAGTGCAGCACTTTGAAGAAAAGCTGTTTTTTGTTGTTATAATAAATCAGTTTCAAAGTTAGCAGTTGCCCTGTATTTCAGAACACCAAAATGGACATCAGGAAATCATTTTGCCATTCTTGGTGGTCTGGCTGAACTTAGACCTCACTAACAGTAAACAAACAGAAAACTAAAAGTTAAAAATTGAAATTAGAGGTCAGGAATAATATTCAAAATACAAGACAAGTGGTTTGTTTCTACAAAATTAATCTGAAACTTTTTTTCGTTTATTACCTGTTTTATTTAAGTTCTATTTTTGCATCTGCCCCCCAAGTTGTCACCCCATCAGTTTTGCTGCCCAACTAGGTGAGAGACTTCGAAACAAGAAAACTGCAAATTAATTGCTTTTCTGTTGTTCTTTATCACGCATCCTCTGTGTTGGTGGTAATCGGGTAGACGTGGCTGCAAGCATGTTGGAGGTTTTCTCTCCTGAATGTGTTGTAAAGTTTGGCAAAAATTAAAACAGGAAATGCCACGCAGAAGACAATGAACATGATTCAAGAGATCAGTGCAGCAGCTACAAGAAGACATTTAATGAACAAGAGATTTTTAAGAAACTTGAAAGAAAGGTAGAAACTGGCTCATTTTCGACAGGATTCAATACTTGTTGAGTAAATTATTTGTACAATACAATAGGGACTTTAAGCGGCTCATATGACGAGAACGTCATCGAAGACGGCTGCTGAATTTTTAACTTTCCGTTTTCCCTTTTCTTGTTTGTATAACTCATTTGTTTCTATTTTTGTCGTACTTGAAGGTGTGCAAATATGAAAAACTAGAAGTTTTAATTTTAAAGCTATACGAAGATTGAAATGATTCATACTCTACGCTCACGTTCGCTACAAAACTCCAGAACTGAGCTTTTCACGTTTTATTTCTCAAGATGACGATGTATATAGATTGCCAGCTGGCTGCATTTCCACGCGAAGTTATTGTATTTTGTAATTTAATGTAATATTTTGTAACGTTATCGTTCCCGTCCTAGTTGCTTAAGCTCTCCATTAAAACACAATTTAGTTTCCCCTCCCGTTATCCAGCCATTCGTGCACTTTTAGTCACTCATTTTTTCACAATTTTTATTGATTTATTCACACCCTGCCTAGGTGTATTTGTGGTGAGATAAAGTGATAGTATAGGGCGATAGTGACAATGAAATAATACGTGATTAGTTTTCAAAACTAGTGGACAGGTTTAACTTTTGGTGGACAAGTGGAGATGATGCAAATGCCATAACAGTTTGTTTGAATACTGTCCTCCAAGGTTAGCACAAGTTAGGTTACCTGCGTTTTAAAAAATACTGATCTTGTCCTGGGTGTCTTTTCACAGAGTGCAATTGTGGGAAGTAAAGTGGAAAGAGAGATCGTCACATCTTTAGCTAAGAACACTACCCTGCTCAACTTTGGAATGGGTTTTGACACACAAGGTCCAAGGATTGCCTGTGCTGAGATCTTAGTGCGCAACAATGATTTCCGTGAGTATTTTGTGTCTGTGATTCTTGTTTTGTTACTGGTCAATACTCTATCCAAGCCAGAAATCGCGAGTTTTGTAATGCTTTTGTGAAGTTTTCTGATAAGAACTAGTTTACTGCAAAGTCTTCCTTTAGGCAATAGTTTCCATGTGTATAACTGTGGGAATCAGTGGCTTAATTCGAAACAATTTTTTATTCTGGTGGAGTGATTTTCGTTTAACCTTGAAAAAAGCGCTCACTACAAATACTGTTTTATCAGCCAGTACCAGGAAGAGGTAAGATAAACCAGGAAAGATAAAACAGCAACATTTTAGAGGTCTTTAGTCAAACTGTTAGCTTGTCCAGTTACAAAGGACTTATAAACTGTAGGTGTTCGTTCATAAACTGTTAAAAAACGAAACCTTTTTATCTGCAAACGATCTTGTTCTGAATTCCAATCAGATGCCGTGCGTATTCGCTGCGTGCAGGCCCGTAGGCAGGGGGGTGCGCGGAGTGCGTACGCACCCCCCTTCCCCGCGGACCCAAAAAAGGTCCGCATTTGGAGTTTCAAATAAAACGATGAAGAAGTCCGAATAAGTTTATCCGTTACAGTTAGCGCTACCGTAAATCGGAACGACTTAAAAAAAGGTCATAAGTGCGTTTGCCCCATAAATTTGGCTTTTAAGAGTCCTTAAGAGTCCATGAAAAGTTTTGATTTTGTTAATGGTTTTTAGAGGACATATATGGAGTATTGAAATTGTTGTTACCTAGCCACCCTTGCCCCATCCCCCCCCTCCCTCCCCAACAAAATTCCTGCCCTGGCGTGTTCGGTGAACCAATCAAAACTCCAGTAATTCGGTTTGCATTCTGTTCGCCATTTTTCGTTTCAAAGTTAAATGAAAACCGCTTGAAAATCCCACCAGTTATAACTCCCTGGTCCACCCTGCCCCTCCCCCATCCGATTATAAGCCCACTCAAAGCCTCTTGTAAACATAAGTTAACCTGAATCCAGATGCTCACTCCAGTCACTGCTGCTTGCTTCCCTGTTAACAGTTCGCAAGGAGAGAGCGGCAGCGGAAGAGCAGTACGGAACAATTGAAGAAGAAGACGAAGGAGAGGACTAAGCAGTGTAACCTCTAGTTTCGACCAAGAGGACAGTTTAGTAGAGGAAAATGGCGCACAAATCAGTGCTTTGTTTTTGCAAGTAGATTCCATTGTCTCATTCTGTCTTGGGGTGTTGACCCCAGGTAATACTGATGTTTAAGGGCATGTTCACTGGCCCAAACACCTTCTATAGCAATTTACTTGCAAGAACAATTTTTTTTTGCCGCATTTCCTTGTTTTGTACAGTATTCCTGAACTGATTTCTGTGAGCAACTTTTAACCTAGTTGAAATGTGATTTACATTATAGATGTTGAAGAAATCGGCCTACCCCAGTTATTAAAAATAGCGACAGTCTCAGAAACTGTGAAAGTTGTCGTAAATGTAACAATTCCAATCGGAAAATTTAAGACAAGAAAGCTAACACCAAGAGCATTTTAAAATGTGAAAGGCAAAGTTTGGCAGCACATTTTATTTTACTTGTTAATAGGTTGATGAAAGTTGATTTAGTATTCTCACTTTCACTTTTTGTCAAATTTTGTCAAATGAAGACTTTGATGAAAGTAGTACTCGTGATGCGTAGTGCTACTCGTACATCTATTCAGTATCATTTATTCATTGTATATTTACAAATCGTGCAGCTCGCCTTTCATTTTTCAGTTCCCGTAGCCTCCCCATTTACTTTTCAGGTCTTGCATCTTGTTTGACCAGTGGACTACACCGAGAATGTGTACGAAGATTTTGTGCTCATATCCAGCAACTAAACAAACTTTAGGGAAAAATATTTTAATTCAAATTGAATGCAACTTTTACTTTCATTAAGTTTCGTTTATAATCGACTGTTAATTTGGAGATAGTGTTGTGTATAATGTTTAAATAGATACCGTTTGATGAAGGAATGGATTGATAGTCGTGTATTACATTACTTTGGATTACAAGATTGCTCCTAATAGCAATTGTACGCAAGGTCAGCTGTGGCCAAGAAGATTTTGTTGTAATAAATTATGATACATTGAGATTTGTCTTTGTCTTCGTGATTCTATGGGCTGTTGAACGCGGTTTTGTCTCAGCAGTCGTTATTTTCTCACAGTACTTTTACTTTTAGTAGCGACATCATCGCCGATGTTTCGTGCTCGGCAAATTGCATTTTTCCTGTTTTAACGAAGTCTGAAGTTCTTCATTCAAATACTAAAAAATACATAAAATCTTTGCTTCTCGTCACTTAGTTTCAACACGTTCTAGGCGATATACAATATTCCTCAACCTATAGACCACCTCAACCACTAGACACGCCCAACGTTTTTCGTAACTTTTCCCGCGCACTGTCGCGGTTTTGCGCGCGAATTATTTTGTCGTGCGTTGTATAAGTAGGCGACAACCGTGAATATTCTGAATAGCGAAGGTGTTAACGGTGTTCAATGAAGGAAACGGCTAAATTTACTCTTCTGTTGGTTCGTCGTCTTTTTCGGCTTTGTCTTTCAGTTTTTCCAGCTGCATAGCAATCTGTACAAGAGATCCCTCGGTCCTGGCCTTGGAGCCGATGCACTGTCTGTACTGGTCGTACTTGAGGTTTGGGTCGCAGTGTTTCTCGTGCCAGTGGTGAAACAGATCGCGATCAGGCGCACGAACAATTCTGAAGAAAAAAGGAGGTTAAAGTTCAAATACGCGTGCAAATAAAGTTCCATTTGCAAGCAAGATGCTTTGCGATCTTTGGTAATTGTTAAAACCAGAAGAGGGGAGGGGGGTAACAGTCCTCGTTTGAAAACAGAAACTGCATGACCCCCCCCCTTATGTGTTAATGTACCGACATAAAACCTGTCAGACTTCATAAATTGACCCTGACCCCCTTCCCTCTATAGAAAGTACCATGACTTCCTCCCCTATATTTTTTGGGGGGGGGGGGGGGGGGGGGGGGGGGGGGGGGGGGGGGGGGGGGGGGGGGGGGGGGGGGGGGGGGGGGG
>JAOBYE010463307.1:0-28483 GCA_025403585.1 Parazoanthus swiftii | reverse complement strand
TATTATTATTATTATTATTATTATTAGTAGTAGTAGTAGTAGTAGTAGTAGTAGTAGTAGTAGTAGTAGTAGTAGTACACTGTAGTAGTAGTAGTAGTAGTAGCAGCAGCAGTAGTAATATTAATAGTGAAAAGTGAACGGCAATCGACTGATGCATAAGCGCACTCAATTCGTACGTCAAGCAGGCGATGTCGGTGCTCGACATGGTTTTTAAACATCCACGGGTGTGTTGAAATATCTCATCGTTCACCTACAACGTCAACACGTGTATTTTACGAAAACAAACAAACAAACAAGCAAACAAATAAATAAATATAAATTAAAAGAGCTTTATCCACAAACTGACTCCAATGACGTGCCATTTAGTTCCTTGTTTTGCTTGTATGACAACCAAGTTCTCTGTTTGGATCCGTTACTTCCATCGTATCACAGTCGATTTCCTTTCAGAATTTTTATGTTGAAACTTCAGTTGTTGCACTCAGCTTTTTCATACTTTGACTACAATTCCAAAGCTATTCAGGCTGCTAGAAACATTTTACGTAAATATAGTAAATCGTTCGGGTGTGGTATTTTAATGACGTTTAATACCCAAATTCTTTTCAGACTTTCCCGTCGTCTACGGCCAATAAAGAAGTCACAATAGCATTCATCGTCGACTTCGCACTGGCGGACTTGAAACCTCCGGGAGGCAGTAAACTTTCATCCTCAAACTCGAAGCAGAAATCTTTCTGATGATCGCAAACACGCCGCGTCATTCCACTCGGCGGCCATCCTTGAGGAAAGTCTTTTCCAAACGAAACCGCCACGATTTTGTCGTGAATTACGTTGTCTTTACCCGCAAATTTTTTCTCCCTAATTATTCTTTCGAGATCCTCCATTATATCCGGCGATAGACGAACCAAGATCACATTGTTCTCCTGGTTCAACCATTCCAAGTCTTTTACTGTGCTGAGTCCAGCTTCAGCGATGTTGATGTCATACAGAATGTCGATCCGCGGATCCCCTGCTAAAACAAGCGCGTCTTGAAATGCGTCAACAAGATCTAGTTGTTCCTTGCCTTCAGCTTTGTACAGGAGAAGAACGTGTTGAATGTTGCTTTGCATTTTGCCTTTCGGGGGGTTTGTCTTTGCTCCCACGGCAGGAGTGTTGCTCTTAGACTTCTTACTTTCGTTACCACCCATAATTTGCCTAAAATGAGAAAAATACGTTGAAAGAGACCAAAAAAGTGTTATGCGTTGAATTGAATCTACTCGAATAAAATAAATTAAAATTTAGATTAATGGTCAAGTTTATACGCAAATTAGAGGAAAGCAAATTATTTTTTAGTTTTAAATATGTCGTCAATTTTATTGCTTGAGTAGTGAAACCTGACTATAAAATAAATGAAAACTTTTTTTCGTACCATTTTTCATGTCATACTTGCTCCTTTCAAATTAAGACACAGTTTTTTTATTTTTTATAGCGACAGGAAAATTATTCTAACGGGCAGCGATAATAGAAGTATGATAACATCTTTAGTTCCACCTGTTCTTTGGTCAACACCAAACACTTTGTCATTGGACAATAGTTAATGTGTAAAACCACGTGAGTTTGATAATAAAAAATTACCAATACAAATCGATCACTAACAAATATTTGTTTTTTGTCGTGTGTGTAGATGATATATAGCATGCCATTCGAGAGACATTATAGCACATTCACGACCAAAAAAAGACTGGCTTTTGATTGGCAGTTTGGCTAAATATTAGGCAAATGAATAGTTTCTTTGCTATCCGGGAAAATAAAAACGAAGCGTATGGATCCGCGATTACGTGCATGTTAAATTTGTAGCCACGATAACGATTGCTACTACGATACATACAATTTGATTGTATTACGATGTACACTACGAGTGTTCTGCAATTGAAAGACTGAGTGATAAATCGTCTAAGTAAATGACGCTGATAGTAGTAACGTATATCAACAGATATAAGATCAAAACGAAAGAAAAAGAAGAGAATGTTGCCACAAAACATTAGTTCTACGCACTACTGCATGCCTCGCCGAGTCAATCAACATGTTTACAATAAAACATCAGTGTAGTTACAAGCAAAGAGTTTAATTTTTTTCTTAGATGCTCTACAACCTTGCAATATTAGAACGTTGTTTGTCTTCATAACCGCTTCGAGCTCTTTCATACATATCTCTAACTTAGTTTGTAACTCAAAAGCATTTTCTATCGGTCAAATACGAGCATATTCTTGAAGCGGCTGACACCATGAATAACTGAATGAAAGCTAGTGAATAGTGAAGAGAAGACACAAAAGTCAACTTTAATCAAACTTTTTATTTTAAAGATGTTACGTATAACGTGTAATTTCGGCTTAGACGTTATCTTCATAACTCCCTGTTGACTAAACGCTATTTTAAAATTTTTTGTCATAAGCGAAAGCCCCATGGAATAAAACTTAGTCTAGATGAATAATAAACGTTTTCCGTACATTTTGTGGGATTCTGCGGTCTAACGTTTTCCCGACTGTTTTGTTTTTACGAAACGAGTGCAAGAACACGTGTTAAGCCGGTTTATTGATTACCAGTCCCCTCGCAAGAGCATAAAATTTTGCATGTCACGCAAGAGCCCACGGATCTTGAACACGTTTATGGAAATAGATGATCACGCTGAAAATGACGTTCATCGCTTGGACCTGCAAAATTCTGACCCGAACGTACAACAGTTTATTTTTTGACAAACTATACTGATCAGGAAAACTAAGAGTTTAAAGTTACTCTGCGACAAGGGGTGAAAACAGTTCTCCATTGGTCACAATGCTAGGAGACGGGTATTTAGAGTTAAGCTCTTCTAAAATATAGTGTTTCTTTAGCTAGATGCAGCTTTAATGACCTTTCATAAAGCTATGTATTGTGACTTTGGTTTTGAAGTAAGTTTTCCAAAGCTTTAGCATGCTTCTGATCTGTAAATACAGCAGTCTCGTGAAAGTGGGCGTGGAACTTACAGGTACTCTAATGAAAACCGAAATATACAAGAAAATTCACCGCAAAGCAAAGCCGTCTCGAGATGTAACGCGGCTCGGTAGATCATGTGATATTGTTTAATAATGAACAGACTCGTCATAACAAGAGCCCAAGCAATAAAACAATCTTCCAAATCCATTATTTTTGTTGAATTAATGCAAAACGATCGACGCCTTTCGCTTGCTTTACTTGCAGGGACCAACTAAAGCGATTTTGAAGTCCATAGACAAACTCTTAGAAGCAAAAATAACAGTTTCACGAAAATGTAAATGAACAATCGATACGTTCGCCGATCTTTCACTGATGACAACAATAACATAAGCTCGAACAACAGAGTCGCATCAATCGTTTTTACTGTCCAACTCTCAACCTGATCGCCTGTTCTAGGAAACCATTGTTAGGTGTGGTGATTGCCACACAAAAGTGAAAAAACAACAACCCAGCACATAGAATTCAAGCAGCAAACGACACATATGTTGAAGTTGCTAGCGGCCATATCATTGTGTCAAGTGATCACTGGTTCAAAATGTTAATTAGAACTTTCAAACACGCTCAATTCTGTAAAACATCATTCTCTAACTTACCTGTTGCTGAAGTCACACTTAATCTATCTGAATAATCGTGTGCTTTACAAAGCTGGACAAAATGGTCTGAGAATCAAAAACTGACTTGCTTTACTCGCACCGGCACACCTCCACTGCTCTATTTCCGCGAAGATATTTAAAAATAGCCGTCGGAATGTGCTGGTGGTGCATGCAACAAGCTGTCCCACTGTGACGGCACTTGGACTACCAATAGACCAATGAGATGGAGACAAACTACCGACACTACAAAGGATACAGCCCCAAATCATGTCAAAATGTCAAAAGTCTCCGCCTAGCATAGTGAGGTGAAGAACATGTCAATTAGTTCCAGTTGATTAACTTGCTTCAGTCGGTTCCTTTTCAAAACAAACGTTTTTGTCGCGACCAATACGACGTGCGTAAGCTGTAACAAAAAGACCGCTGAACAAAAATATTGGGCAGTTGGAAAAAAGCAGTTCAGGAACTGCTGTTATTACCAAAATAAAGATAAAATACTCCTGAACTATAAAAAAAAACCTTCTTGAACCTTGGTATATCAAATGTTTTGTATAGAGGAGGGTTCGTTAAACCGGAAACGGAGAAAAAAATAAAAACTTATGCAAATAACTAGCTGAAAAGGAGGGAATAAAAGAGAGAGCTGGCGGGCCACACGGTTTGTGATGCTGAACATGCCTGGCAGATAAAAAAAAACTATAAAAAGACAAGCGTTTCAGAATGATACAAAAAATTGTAAGCAACGGTTGTGACAACCAGCAAAACACTTACTTTTGCTCTGCGCATGACTGGGAAAGTGGCTTAATAACTGTTAGCTCAGTGTCGATGTGGAGACGGAATTTGATGTCTACTTTTTGCATAATTTAATTATAGAAAGGAAAAGTTAGTGTGCGCAATAATCTCACAAGAAGCTATATTCAGATCACAAAACTTTCGTTGAAATAAAATGAGGTGGTTAAGCGAAACCAAAGTATAGAATATTAGAATTCGAAGTAGATTTGAGGTTCCAGATGGGTTGTTACAAGTGTCAACTTACTCTTTGGAGTTGTAACAGTTACATTAAACTGAGCCATTTCAGTTAACGTTGTTCAGTAACTGAAATCCTAGGCCATTAATCTGTTGCGTAGGTAAGGGTGTTGAGGTCGAAAAATTTGACTTTCACGCCAAGATCTGTGCCGTCGAGCGATTAAACATAAACCACTGGCTTGGGAGAATGGGCAACCACTCCCAGCGCAACGACGTTAAGTAAATTTTAGGGTTTAGGTTTAGGTTTTAGCTCCAGAAACGATCTGCCAGTTTAAATGTTGGGCATTAAGTTTTTAGGTAACCCTACCAAACCCTTTGAACCTGATGCTAATTTCATAGGACCCCTTTAAAAACATGTTTACGAAAGGATACCTTGTAAAACATCAGTTATATATATAAAAAAAGCTTTCAACAACAACAGCAATTTTATCGGCACTCCTTATAATATGCAGGGGAAAAAATGTCATGTTTAAATAAAATTCCAATTCCTGCTCAATTCTCCTTCGACCAACTTCTTCTCCTGAAAAGGCCTACATTCATCTCCAAATCAATTAAATATGCTACACTCAACAAAATTTAAGGTTTTTACTTTTTTTTTGAAAAAAAAAGTAAACGAGAAAATCAGTTTCGAAACACCAGTTTTGAATTTTTGTACAACATTGAAAACTTTTATACTGAAAGCATAATCTCGTCTTAAATCATTTTGGCAAACAAAATGCTTCCTTGACAAAGAGTTTCAATGAGACAGATGCCCTGAGGGGGATGCATGACATCTTGGCTTCCCTCGATTCAAATTTGATCTTTAACGTTTGGTGGTACCAAAACAAATCTGCTTCAAATCTAGACCGTTTAATCGGAGAAGAAAAGAGTAATAACGATTTCAAGCTCCTTTAATTGTGACTTCTAAGATTTTTTGGATTGAGTATCTGCAAACGATCTCATTTAGAAAATATTTTCACGGCATCGGTTTAACCCTTTCAGCCAAAGTCATTTTCCAGCATCTATCTTCTCCTTACAATATCAATACAAGCGTAACAATGTTGTTGGGAGAATTAAGGAGCTAATCACTTACAGCAAACTCTCCAAGAAGACATAGATATTTCTCCTAACTTGTTTAAAAGGAAACCATGGAGACAGGTTAAGAGTACTTAGTAACATATCACTTGTCGTGTTTGGAGTTGGATGGTTTAAACGGAAAATTAGCTTTTTGATCTTAACTTCAAAACCATAAAGCACACCTTTCCCGTAAACAACATTTAAATAACTACTGAAACAATTTAAATGATGACTAGTTGTATATTACTACTAATAACAGAAAAAGATATGTGCGTGTCTGTATTGAATAGACTAAAAATGCAAAAACGTCCAGAAAACAGAACTTTCAAATTCTTAAATTGACCATGCTGATAAACTATAACGATTTGCTTTCAATTTTTTTTTAATTTTCTTATCGACAATCTTATAAATGTCAGGTCGAAACTTTTGAAAAGGTTGTTGTTGAAAGTTTTTACTAGTTTGTGCATCATGCATTTTCTGCTAGGCTACCACGATGTTCGATCAGCGGTTTCCTCATTTAGCAATGCGCATAATATTTGTGCCAGGAAAAAAAACACCAGTCACTATATATTAACGCTGGCGTGTTATCAAACGCACGACTTAGTCAGCTAAAATAAACTGGTTTAAAATAATCCTAAACGTAAAGAAAAGCGCAGATGTGGTTGGGTTGGCACTTTGACAGGATTTAGAGTTCTGTCTGAACACGGTCCGAGATAACTGCTATGTGGTCTCAACCCATTGGTTCATTGCAACTAGTGACGTCATCTTTCAAACATGCACAGCCAGCACATTCTGTAGCTATTTTTAAATACTTTCGAAGAAACATAAATTAAAGCAGAGGTGTGTCAAAAATGAACCCACAAAAGCTATAGTTTCTCGATTCCTGGAACATTCCGTTGTTGTGCTGGAATAGGTTGGAAGTTGACTGGTTAAAGGTGCGTCTCAAACCCACTGGTAAGTCGAAAATTTGTTTGAAAATCGTTGAAGTCTTTTAAGAAGTTGCAATTAACGTGTTGAGTCAAGGTCTGTAAGTCAAAAGGCGCGTAGTAATATTCCCGCTCTTGACTGGAACACTCGATCGTTTATTTCTTGTTCGGCCCCTATTTGCCACCAAGTTGATCTTTTCATACACGACGAGCTGCTGACACGAAAGTTCTGGACATTGTACTTTTGCTCAGTACTAGGTACAAAATGCTAAGAAAACTGCAACTTTGTTGGTTAAACTTATAATCCCTTCTCATCAACTGATTGGCAACGCACGGCCTGATTGCCGTTTACTTACGACACAACTAGTATCTTATACTGAAGCTTTCCCAAACTTCCCATAACGACTGGAGTTGCTTACTTAGCTTTTATTAAGCGAATCCCATCGACAGAAGTTCAACATTCGACTTAAAAGTTGGTATAGTTGTGTACCTTGTTGAACAATATTCTATTTTTGTAAAATACTAAGCAATATCAACGACACAAAAGTCACGTTACTATTTCTTATACATTTTCGCTTTACACCTGTGTTTTTCTCTCTTTCGGTTTTCGTTAGAGTGTCTGTAAGTTGTATTCCCCATTCTCCTACAGGTTTAATCAAGGTTTGTCTAAGTTACTGAACAAAAGTTGCTGTAACTCTGTTTAATAATGTATTTGTTCCTAATTTTTAATAATTGATCCAAAGCAACACGCTTCTTTTTCAAACAAGGTCAATGAACTGAGCTGCAGCCCGCTTAAGCTTAAAGTAAAACTGTGTTTTAATCTGGTGTGAAAGTGTTCTCACTTGTGGAGTGTTTATCACGGCCCATATTTGGACTCAAACGTTTCCAATGTCGAATGTTCCAAGAAATAATTCTGTATACTTGTACTCAAGCTCCGGGGAATTTTTATGTTCCAGGAAAGTTAATTTAAGCGTGACAAATGTTTTATTTCCATATCTGCGCTAGGAAACTATAGATAACGTGACCACTAGCATAGTCATTCCAGTGTGCGAGGGGACTGGTAATTAAGAAACATGTTGTATCTGTTTCAACTTTCGGTTAACACGAAGACAAACACACGGTACGAACTAAACCTTAAAAATCATTCCGAAACACAAATAGCTCTATTTTTATGTTTAACATTTTTACAAGTAATTGTTTGCATTATACAAAACATGCAACTGCTCTGTGATTCCAAACACGGTGTATGATTATAGTTACCAAATAACCCAAGGCGAAATAGGTTAAACAGCCGGTCTAAACAGCCGGTCTATAGCGTGATTGAAAGACAAATATTATAAACAGTGTTCTGAAACACTACGTTTTCGAATGGTTTAACTACCCGGTGACTTTTGGTGGCCAGTTTTATTGATACCCGTATTAAAAATATTTAGAAGTTTGACTGGTTTAAAGAAATAACTCATAAACAGATTGTTGTCATAAATTAACAACAAATGCAAAGTCGAGGGTCTAGTTTTAGATGGCTAAAAACCAATTTATGATCAAGATTTAAGTATACAGCATAAATGATCTTTTTCGGTGTTTCAGTGTCAAAATTATATTATCTTAGTTAAATTGAATTATATTCTTGTAAGTGTCTGTGTTGCGTGACTTCTGACAGAATCTCTTTATTTTCGTTGAATCGGCGAACTTTTGAACTTACTTTCTGTTTTGTTTGTTTCGATATTTGTATAGCCTGTTGCGATCTGCTGTTTTCAAACAGGTTGTCTGTCTGTCTCTTTTGACAGATTAGGTAAGCAAATCACCCTGAATTATTAATGAACAATATTTAGGGACTATCATCACTTACCAGGCCAGTATATAGCACTCGCTGCATCCTTATGCAGACGTTCTGGGGACCTATTTTTGTTCTATAGGGACTGGTTTTAAAAAGGGCAAGCTCAATACCTAAAATGACATGAAAAATGGAGACAAACCAGACGGTATAATCTTTTTTCCCACTGATTTTGACCTTTATTTTTAACCATTTAAGAACAAAAATATTTAAAGTTTGAGTTCGACTTCAAAAAAGATGGCAAGCTCGTGTTTTGATCAACTGCCTTATCTAATTTAAAGGGTCATTGCCTGGTTCTATATGTAATGATCTGACTGTCTATGAGTGTTGAAATCAGGGACAATGTTTCCCCTTGTGATTGGTTTCTTTGACTGAGCCAGAAAATTGTTAGTTTAATTCTTTTTGATTCAAAAACTAAAGGCTTTATTCTCGGTTGACGAGGATGAGTTAGACTTAGAGTACTAAGTAAGTTAGGTAGACCAGTTGCTTTTTTATCATACTCGTTTTACTGGACAACAGTATGATCAGTATGTTTGAAACACTAGGGTGGGACACGCTTGAGCATAGAAGAGCTGTCGCTCGTGTGTTGTTATTGTGCAAGATCGTAAATGGCCTTGTCGCTATAGACCCAGGAGAAAATCTATGTAAACAGACTGGGAAAAGTAGGCACGTTAAATCTAATACTTTCAAGAAAATACAATGAAAGACTGAATCTCATAGGCTATCATTCTATCCTAGAACAATCGAACAGTGGAACTCACTGCCCGAGGACATTTTTTCCCCAGGCCATTTACATCGCAAACCTACATCTCAGCTAACCCCCGGCCAATAATCCTTACCTAGAGGGGTGGCCATATAGGAAAATCAATAATAAATGCTAAAGCAAGTTTTTCATAAGTAATAATTACAGTAACTATAATAAAAACAACAACAACAATACTCATAAACTATTTACAGAGGGGAGGGAAATGTCTAGTACTATAGATGGGGGAGAGACGGATCGAAGAAAGCGGGTTGTGGGAGAGCATGGCCGGGAAACTGGACAGAATAGCTTGGCACACGGGAGACAAAAAAGTTGCAGAACGGGACAGGAAGCATACAAAGCCTATACCTTTTTTTCAAAAAACTCAGAATCTATCGTGAATGAGAAGTTACTGCCAGTTAAGCGTTGCAGAATCCGGCTCCAACAAACGATGGTATATCCACTAATTGGATGTCCCCGACATTTAACATACAAAATCCTTTGAGACCGGTTGTCAGTTGTTCAAAACCGGGCTCTAATGCAGTTCTGAAGCAAAAACTCGTTTAGCGGCAAATAACTGACATAGTACATGCAATAACATAGCACGTGGTTTCTCAAACGTATTAATTATCCAAGTAACGTAAGATAAACACTCCCAATTGTTTTGAATACATTTAATGGTCGTTAAAGGGAAAATGAATGAAATCTCAAGTAGAACCAAATTATTTAACGACTTCCTAGTGCTCTTTGCTGAATGTTATTTATTGCCTTATATAAACAGCTCTTTACAACAAGGCTGTTATCGACAATAGTTTTGTCATTTATAGTAAAACCAAAAGTTAAAAGGTTTCGTTCGTTGCTCGCAAAGAAGCCTTCCTAGTTTAGCCACTGGTGCGTGTACAGAGTTTCACATCGATCACCATAAGTATTCTAGACTTTCTGAAATAGGAGGAACTACTTATAGATTGACAAACATGTTCAGGCATATGTATAGTTTTGCTCTGACCAAGTGCGATATGGCTAATCTGCGCTCAAAACGTCATCTTTTGATGCACCTTACTTTACGGAGAAAACGTTTTTTTGATCAAACTGTACTGCTTTTAGAGAAGATCAACAATGAGTTTTGTTATCATTTCTGTTGTATAAGCAACTGACCACGTTTTGTAAGAGAATAACAAGAACTTTGTACAAATACGAACATATTAACATTTTGTTGTTACACACTAACCATATATCGTATAGTCATTGCTTTTCTTTACTGAAATAACGAACGTATATTCAATCCAAGTGTTAAACGGAATTCTAAAAGGTAAGGGGGTTTCTTTATTTTCTTATACACTGAAATGATTTAAAATATTTGCTGATTTCACATTTGAGTTTAGCTTTTTGCGTTTTCATAAGGTGCAGCGACAAAATCAGCTTTTAAGTTTGTAACGTTTAAGCCAGCCATCGCTTGCCACTTTTCCACAAATGTAGCCATCTGTTAACAAATATCAAACTGAAATAATTCAAAGAGCTCTAGCAAGACCTGTGAAGCTGTGAGCTTTTGTGTACTGATGTTAACTTTGTTCAAATTTCCGTGCGGTTCAGTAATATCATTTTTCATATAGCAACGTTGATGTCTGAAGGTGGCAAAAATAATTTCCAAAGTAACATGTCTGTATTAGGTTGAAACTATGAAATGAACACTATATTCTACCGAATAAAATGTTCAAATGGAAGTGAAAGCCACTATGCGTAAACATTGCGGGAGGGCAATTGAACGTGCGATTCTAGTAATTAGTGATGTTATCTTCATACAGATACAACCAATTTAAGGAACACGCTTACATTTGAGCACACATGCGCATCAACCTTTGAACGCAGACATCCATCGATTAATCAAATCCAAGATACGCATATTCAAGAGCACTTTAGCACATTCGCAGCTGACTGAGGTCCTGAAAACGATTACGAACACTGAACCTAAGGACGTTCTCAAAAACAGAGTGCGAACAAGTTTGACTCACCTCAATAAACAATTTCCGTTAAAATGACGAACCGAGAAATGATTTAAATCGCCTCTTCATTTGAGGTTTGGGCTAGCGGCACAACTGAAACGAGGTAACAAAAAATCTGTTAGCCAGTATTGACCGAACTTTAAGCCAACTGATTCTCCTGCTAACTGAATTCCTTCTTGGCATATATTTACTTGTTTTAAGCCCTGTGCTTCTATTCCCGCGTATTTCGGCGACTGTGCTTTTCTTTCTCCTGTACTCGCTGTAATAAAAGAAAATCAGCGACTTTTCAAAAAACGTCCCAAATATTTTTTTCATGTTGTGTGAGCGAGCGTTATCCCACCTCACTTTATTTTAAAACCGAATATAATCCTTTATATTTCCAAACGGACGTCAATCTCGTACCCAGGGCCAACGGGGCAAGCGCGCAATGAGAGAAATTACACCCTTTCACCGTCACATCCGCGAAGCATGGACCGAATGCATAATACGTACAAAAACTTTGAGTCGAGGCTAGTAAGGCAGAAATACAGCCTCGACTTGATGTTATTGTTTATGGACACTGGGGCGTATTTTGCACACGGTCTATACAGTCGAGTCATGTGAAATAATCACTTTTCAACAGTTATTTCGAGCTATTTTCAACATAAATTTGGAAGCTTTTCTTATCGTAGCTTTTTCTTCGCTGTAAAAGTCTGTGCATATCACGTTGTATGCGGAAACAAGCACTCTTGTTGCGTCAAAACTAATGACAAAAGGCATACTGTAGTTCACGCCCCTAAATCAATACAATGACAGTGAATAAGAGGGAGCCTGGCACTATAATTGTATTACGTCACATGTCATGATGACGGCCTTGGTTCAGGGAAGTAGAGAGTCGAACTAAATTGCTTTGTGTTAGCACTGTGAACGAAAACTTCGCCGATTTTTAACCGCTAAGGTGGACGTGGACCGACAATGCTAAGTCAAACGTGTTTTTAACCGCCTTTAATTCGTTGCCAAGCCGGGTTGCTACCTATTAAGAAGATTTTAGACAAACACATAACAAATGCGAGCACGAGACTGTGATTTGACCAATGACAAGTAACGTTTGTTTTCAAATGTATAAATAACAGGTGCAAATACTATTATCTGATTATTTTTCATCTGCTCACTAGAATACATTAAAAAGTGATAACATTAATTTTCTGCCTTTCTCTGCCACTAAATTAATTGCTCAGTTTGAAAAGGCCGTTTTATTTTATTAGAGAAACAATATCGTGGAAATGAAAGATTGAGCTCTATTTTTCATGTCTTCTTTCGGATATAACAGCCATTTCACCAAAATAAAATTGACGTTCCTACTATTTGAAAACTTGGTCAGTAATAACTAAAATTAAATGTAAATATATTCGATTATTCGCTCAAAAACAGTGTTTTCATATAACATAATTTGATCAAACTTTAACCATATTAAGTTTTGACGATTTTGTTCCAACTTCAGAAACTAAAACATGGGAGGTAAACAAGCCAAGCAAAAGAAAACTGAGAAGAGTGGAACAGAAGATCGAGGACCACTACGGGGAAATGCACAAGAGGATATCAAGGATGTTCTTCTACTCTACAGAGCAAGCGACAAGAAACAATTACATGTTGTTCGTTCTTTCCGTGACGCTCTGATCGGCACTGGGCAACCTTTGATTAACATTTACAGGGAAATTGATATCGCTAAGGAGGCTGATTCTTTGACTGAAGACCTGCAGTGGCTGACTCAGCTTAACAACGTCATCTTGATTCGCCTTTCGCCTGATGGTGTAGCCGACCTTGAACGTATCATCCGTGGAAAGCCGTTTGTGGACAATGGCGGCTTTCTTCACGACAAAATCCTGGCGGTGTCATTCGGCAAGACTCACCCCAAAGGATGGCTGCCCAACGGTGTAAAACGGCGGACACGCGTCTTAAAGGATTTCTGTTTGGGATTTGAAGACGAAAGTGGTTTGACTATCAAGGACTTCGAGTCGGGCAGCGCCCAGGGAAATATGAATGCTATTGTGCAAGCTATAGTGGCTACACACTGAGCCGTGTGACTGAGATAACTGTTAACGAGTGTGCATTTGTTAGCGAAACAAAATAATATGAGAACTATAGTGGCAGTAGCCTGTATGTACACTGAGTTGTATCGCTGAGGTAACAGCTAGTGTTTGTTGCATTGTAGGCGGAAGTAGAGGCTGACACAGCACTGCATGGGCGACAATTGTGACAGTAAGATTTCAGACATACAACCTGTTTTAGATCAAGAAAACGGAATCGTTTATATTTTCCGACCTTTTTCATCTGTTTATGATGGTCAACAGCAAAGATGACGCGGGTTTCCCGTTCAGTTTCCCTCCCGTTTTACAACTGTAAAACAAGTTGTCACTCTGAAAATGTTTTCTTATGTTTATTTTGTGAATGCTGACACTAATTGAGGAAGCAAAAAACTGTCAGTTTGTAAATCCCCGCTTGTGAATCACAATAGAAATAGATAGATCTCGTACGTGCTTTTTAAAAGCGAATTTCAGTTCCGTTAGCTCAACCAGTTCCAAAACTCACGGAAGAACCGGGTTTGCAGTTCATACAGACTGAATACTTCCGTGATAAAACAAATATAAGTAACAAAAAGTGTAGTTGTTCGTTTCGTCAATCAGACCTTAATGTAATAAGACGTACGGAGCATTAGCATAAAACTAAAACTCTAAGCCTCCTTGCTTAAGTTTAAAATCAAGGATGCGAAAAGGAAAAAAAACAAACACGCATCCCAAAGACATGTAATTACAGCGTGGTTTTGGTAACTGTTATTCACAATATGCCGAAATTTTTTTGTGATGACAAATTTGACGCATAAAATCCCTTTAAATCTGTAAAGCCAAAGGGTTGTATAAACGAGAATGTACTTGTGAGTCGGAATCTTCAACGCCATACAGAATAATAATCGTAGCGGTCTAGCAACGAGTTTATAGAACCTTTCTGGACCGGCTATAATTTCTTATATCTCTTCAGCAATGTGCTATCAAGACTCGGTAAAAAGACTTGCAGGGCTAGACTTTCTAAGTGTGTGAAACTTGGCAAGGTACTGTTTCTCTTTCATATACCGTAGTTTGCAGAATGTGGGGTAGGCTAGTATTCAGTGGAAAACGATGAAGACATGTTGAGTTTTTGGTTACAAGATCTTTGGTTCTTTCGTTAATAACAACCACAAATTATTTTGTCATTACTTGCTGTTTAAAGTTGTAGTTGTATTGTTTAAGATTTAGGGTAAGATAAAGCGAATAATGATTTGAACAAACACTGACTAGTTTTATAGGAAATGCAATAAAATTTCATACTGTTGTTTTTCAGCTTTGCTTTTGTTGTTATATGAATAGGCCCTTTGCAACACGTGGCTGGCTTGGTCATACTGGACCGCAAGCGGATCCAGCGTCGGTAGGAGCAAACAGCATAACCTTACATCCTTGATTCAGCTCACAACATGTAAAACATATAGGATAACATATATATGGCGTTTTCGCGAGCGGTAGTTACTCACGTGCTGCAAAGTGCCTATTGACTGTTGTCCTATATCGCTAAGGATCAGTCTGTGTTGTGTGTGGATGCTCGGACGATGTGTGCGCACGTTTGTGTTTATGACTGTGACTACGACTACGACTGTGACCAGTACTGGATTACGGTGTTGTTTGTTTCCGGTCTAATTGTCGCCGCGAGGTCCTCAGTACGAAAACCACTGGTGAATATCAACTTCCGGTTTGAATGTTTAACGTTTGAACTGGGTGTATTTCTCAGAAGAAGAATCAGTCGCAGTGGTCTTTGTTTCTGTGTGGCCGTGGCCCCAATGGACGGGCAAGATCTGAGTAAAGGCAGATACGCATCTTTAGAAATGGAAGACCGAGAGGGCAAAACTGGCGAAAGTGATCGGGAGGAAGCGGCGAGCTTACAGATCGATGTTCACGACAACATCGAAGAGCCGTTTGACGAAGAGTTCTGGGAGAAGGTATATTTTTGTCTGCTTTTCATGTATTATATTGATGGTTACGATTCTTAAAAAAACTGCAACATAAGTGTTTTAGAGCAAGTTACGGATCTTTTGCAGGTTGTTCTGTCACACAAACACGTGTTTTACTTAAGAATACTCTTGGGAATTGATGAAAAGATTAAAACCTTGCGTCGACTGTCAACATAAACACGCAAACTGAATTCGACGTGCTCGAGGTAGTGACACCCAGTTTATTACAAGAATCATTCGCAGACGCAAGATCATTTTTACTATTCACATTGACCATAAAATTTATTTGACATTCGCGCGTGCTAAAAAGCTGTTTGCTGTGTAACTTGATGTGCTGAGTTGATCTTATTCGCGTGTTCAAGTTATTTCAATAATTAAAATGATCAGTATACGCAAGATACGGTTCAGTGAAGTCAAGAATTATCGAAGAATCTGGATTAAACCAGAGGCAGCCCGAGGCGAGCGGGAACAGATCTATATATAAAGCCTGCTTCACACTAGAGGCGCAATCACAATTGCAAGCAGCAGTTAAGAACTGGCTCACACTAAAGAACTGATTTGGCGGTAATCACAATTGCAAGCGTAATCGCGCAGTCACAAAAAAAAAGGAAATTGTTGTTTTTGACTGCGACTGTGCATGTGTCGCTAGTGTGAACCAGGCGGGTCAGGTTCAGATTTACAAACGTTGTTCGCGTAAGTAGCTCAGTAGCTTGTATGGGTTACTCCCTTCTAGTGTATATTATTAATACTGGGAGATTTTAAGATTAAAATAATGATAATTAATAAATAATAATAATAATAATAATAATAATAATAATAATAATAATAATGGAAAGGAAAAGAGAGTTGATTTATCTAGGAGTCAAAAATCTAAAAGTCAAAATCTCTTTAGGTGTGCAGTGGAACAAAATTGATTTACATGACATTATAATTCAAAAAATAAAAGATTGACCACTTTTAGCACTACCTCTGAGATGTTGTACAAATTACCCAAAACTTCCCCAAACCAATGGCCGGGCAAAAACCTGAAATTATCAAGGGCTGTGTTGGTCTTGACCAACTCCTGGAACTTCTGGGGTGGTTGACAGAAAATTTGGACAAAAATACTTTGCCTAAAAATTGCTAGACTTCAGTGAAAAACACTCGGTCCTGTACTTAGCACCACCACAAAAAAAAAGGAAAAAATACCACTTTTGTCATCTATTCCAGAAATATAACCAGACTTCTAGTTCAATATCAATGAACACATTAACTGTTTTGTGGCATTGTCTAATCAATTTTTAAAAAGGCCTCAGCAGTTTTGCCAAAGCATTTACCCCGTAAAATACTGCTAGATCTGACCCTCAAAAATGCGAGTTAGATTATTTGTTTTCCCAGCTACCTAATATACTTCCCCTTGAGCAAAATACATAGTGAAATTACAGAGTAGCTCACAAATGGAAAACATGAGTGTCAGTGATTGTTTTACCAACCTTCAAATCGGATGCCGATTTTAAATGCCCAAGGATTCAGAATCCACGTTGGGTGCTTTTGATTTGAAAACATTACTTACATTCTTGTTTATCTTGGTCCACAAACTTTAAAAACATTTTTTTCTTAATTTGTTGCCAGAAAAAACAGTGGATTCAGGTTATTATTTATTGTCTTTGATTTTTAGAAAATTTTGAAAAATTGTGAGAGTCTTATAAAAATGGGGAGATTTGGAAGATGCATGCATGGAATCGCAGGAGGTTTAGGAGAGTTAATTGGAATACCTTGTACTTCCTACCCATTGGGAGGATAGACACTCTTGATGATAATTTCTATCCAGGGGAAATATTCCTCAGGATGATTTCTCCTTAGGGGGTACTCAAGGCAAAAATTGCTCCCCAGGGGGCATTTCTGTAATGATTCCACCCCAGGGGGTAATCCAGGGGATGATTCTTTTGCAGAGTATACTCTGGGGTGATATTTCATGCATATAAGATAAATGTTTTCCTTATAGTTGATACTATTACAACTTGTGTCATATGAGACTCTGAGGGGCCAGTCATTTGACTTAATGATATGGTGAGGGATGTGGAAGGGGGAGGGGGGTTAGGTTTCAAGAAATTAATGATATGGCGAGGGATGTGGAAGGGGGAGGGGGGTGTTGGGTGACCCTGTCGGTACAAGAAATTATTTACTTTGCATTTTGGTTTCTGTTATACTGATTCCTGAACATAACTATTATGTCCAAACTCTAAATGATCTCAAAAATTAAAAATAAAATAAAATAGAGAAAACATATCTGTTGTCAATGTTTCATTTGTTTTCATGTTTCCCTTGAAAAACATTGAGCTAACTAACAAGGTTACTTTGTATGCTGGAAATGTTATACAGAAAAAGTTTATGTTTGTACCGTATGTTTTCAAAAATGTATTTTATACAGGAACTTCTCCGATGGCCAAGGTTGCCAAAGCAATTTATAAGTGGACGACTGATCATGGGGATGGGCAGGATTTGAGGAAAGGGAGGGTGTCTGAAGTCTGACTCTTTGGTTTCAGCTCTCGCATCCCTTAAGTAATCCCATTTTTCTCTTATTGTATAAAAACACAAAAATGAGCGCCTCAGAATGACATATTTTTAGACTCAAGAAATTAAGATGAAAATTAAAAGCAAAAAGCTGGCAATATTTAATATTTCCATAAATCAATCCATGTTTAGTGTTGATGGTCGGAGTAAATTGCTTGCAAACTGTTAGGTAAAAGAAAGGTTTGACAATGGTACGGCGTGGAACAGAGCCATGGACGAGGTGCGAGCTGAACGATGGGAAAAGAGATATAAAGAGCGAACCTTGGAGGTCATGATCAAGCACTGGCCAGACACTGATAAATATAAAAACAAACCTGAGTTGATTGCCAGTCTGGAGCATCAGGTATGTTGATCTCTTCAAGTCTGTCACAAAACCTCCGTCAGTGTTGCTGATCCCATGTATACAGCTGACTGTTCTCAGACTACGAGTAGTCCTCGTTTTTGCTCTTGAGAAATAATGCAAACGAAGTGATCTCGCCAAATCAGTGATGTCAAGAGAAATTTTTCTAATGAAAATTTTTGCCAGATCCCATCCCTTGTGGGGGCTAAAAGTCACTACTCGGTCAAACTTGGGCTCATTAATTCAACAAAAACATCACTTTTAGCCCCCACGAGGGAAATCATATGGATCTAGCAAAAGTTTGCATTTAATAGAAAAATGGTGCGTTCGTCGAGCATGGCGAAAGACGATCATTTTTCTCGCTCCAGTTTTCGCGCGCCGTAGACGTCTTTCGCGCGGCTCGACGAATTTAGGAGGAAATATAGGGACTACTCGTAGTCTAGACTACTCTAGCTAATAAGTGTACGTACGTTAAAAAAATTAAAACTGATTTAACTCCCATTTCTGAGTGCTTTTGTGGCAATTAAGACCAATTAATGTTATTTAATGTTTTGTCAAAGACGAAAGGACTCCGCAAGCCAAACTCCAACTGACCTGACACATGTGTAAAAGTGTGCACAGCCACCTTCGCGCGTGTCGTCGGGTCCCCTCCCTCAGCCCAATGGTTTGCTTAACAATCAGTATGATATTTAGTGTCTGTTTGGAATTGACTTTACATAATTTATGTGTTAAAAGTAAAGTAAAGTAGAGGCACTTTATTTATTGAGGGTAACACACTTACATCCATATGGTGTACTCTCCCGTGTGGCCCTCACCACAACACCGGGATTACCCTACTCTTTTCGGGAAGTGTGTGGGTTCTTTTAAGTACCCAGTGGTAACATTCCAGGAGACTAGACCAACGGCTTAACGTCCCCGCCACGGACGGTGTGGCGAAAGAAGGTCACCCAAAGTTCAACCCTCGACCAGGCCGAGGATTGAACCCGGGACCTTCTGGTTGGCAGTCAGAGATCTTACCAACTGTGCTAAGCTCTCACACGCGATGTTTATTTGTGTGAGTGTATGTGAATGCGCTCCATATAAAAATAATGTTACTTAAAGCTTAAAAGCTTGCAATTTGTTTACTAGACAGTAGGCATTTTCTTCGACTGCTTAGTATATGAATTATTATATTTTTTTACCATCATATAGTCTAGTTTACTGCAAACGTTTTTGTCCAAGCTTTTTACTTTTCGCCACAAAGCTGTTAACTTTAAAAAGACCGAGTAGGAACCCTTGTGCTTATGTAGAATCACGGGTCGGAATTGGAAGAACTGAACATGTTGAGTTTCTCTTGACATCAGTTGGCGAGATCACTTCTTTTGTTTATAGGGGAGTCGGGATGGTCGAGTGGTTAGCGCTCGTGCCTCCCACCTCTGTGGACCCGGAGTCCGGAACCCCTGGCTTCGTATGTGGGCTGAGATTTGTCGATCTCCTTCTGACTCCGAGGTTTTTCTTCGGGTTCTCCGGTTTTCGTCCCTTACAAAATCGACATTCACGCCATGATCTGTGCCGTCGAGCGATTAAACACAAGCCACTGGCTTGGGAGAATGGGCAACCACTCCCAGCGCAACGACGTTAAATAGAGTTTAGTTTTTCAAAGCAATTAAATTCGCCTCAATCTCGGTGAGTGGCGGCAAGTTCACCTGGGTTTTAAAGACTACTTGGCAATTTATCTATGTTTGGTGTTCAGTAGTATGGGATGAATTTAGTTGGGATATAGTAGTTAGCAAGTGTTGTATTTTGCCTGAGTTTGTTTTATTCTTTTTCAGATCACTCGGTTCACAGAAATTCTATTAGAAAAGGATGAAGAAACCAAGAAATACAAGTACAAGAATTTCAGAGTGGATAGGGATGATGACGAAGGGTGCCCGACCCTACTTCACTTGGCAGCCGAGAGGAACTTTGTGGGAGTCGCCAAGACTGTGCTTCATCACAATCCCAAGCTCCTTTACCGGAAGACCGAGAGATACGAGGATAAACGGCCCTGCTTGGCGGTGGAAACGGCGCTCCTGAAATTTAACGATGACGTAGCGGCGTATCTCATGAAGCAGATGAAACACGAGTGGTGAGTGAGATATTACAACCCATAACGATGACCCATTGATTGCTGACTTTATAATAGTTAACACATATCTAAAACTGTTCCTGTTACCGCGATTGCAATACGCAAATATGACTAAGGTTACTCTGCTTGAAACATTGTTGATCGTACAATGTATGATGAAAGTTCTTTAAAACACAATCTGTATAGAATTACAGTATATTCAAAGCTTTAGAGCCTTTCTCAGGGGTAAAAGTAAAAAGAAAAATAATTTGGCTGCACACGTTTTATTGTTTATCATCTTTCTTGAGGAAACAGGTTGACGTAGTCAGCAAGGGCGGCCAAGCATTCCTACATGTTTATTGTTTGCTCCCCCTGTTGAGGAAACAGATTGACGTGGTGTAAGGGAGGCTAAGTGCCCCCCTGTTCTCACGAACCTATACATTTCCTCAATTACTGCCTTTTTGTGCGATAGACGCGATTAAGTTTGTTTCCAAGAGTTGCTCAGTTTTGTGAAGGTCATTAGCTTTGCCGGCTCAAAGAGAAACTTTTGCTAGCAAGTTAAGGCCTTAAACAAGGTCTATCTTGAAAAAAAAAACAGCAGTAGAACTTTAATTAAAATTTGACAGTAAGTTGCCGGGATCCAAAATTTGCGAATGTGTTTCAATCGATGTTTGTCCTTAACAATTGTTACTGTAGTTCTTTTGGGGTCAAGTCATTGTCTGGGTATCTCTTGAAAGTTGGCCATTTCAATACTCATTTAGCATTCCCAAGAAAAGGACTTCAATGGGAATCGGAACCGACTTTGTTTTGGGACATGAAACTTGCAATTTTTTTTTTCAATCGAAGTTCGTCCTGAAGAGTTAGCTTTTAAGGTACTCAGTTTTTAGAGTAGGCAAAACTGGTTGCATGGCTATTTCATGGCTTGCGAAGGACGTACATGGAACACAAAAATTGTTAGTACCCCCAGCTTCTCTTGCATGGTGGCACGCCATCATTTACGATGATTTTTTGGCCCGATATTTTTTGACCTCAATCCTGCTCCAAGAACCTTTCTTTTGGCTCTTCGGGTTTTTTTCTTACAAAATTCAACCTTTACGCCTGCGTTTGGTTCGATTCGCAACGTAACAAATTTTAAAGTACTTATTTAGTATTTTTTATGGAAACGTAAAACGCTGTTCTATCATACCCCAGTTTTAGTTTTACAACGTATTATAGCTGCATGGCAACTCCTTGAGTTTGGTTTTCCTTTTACAAGACCTGAAAACCCTTGAGTTTTAGACTTCAGCCCTAGAAAACCATTGTAAATAGCACTGTATAGATTTTACTGTCGTATTTTTTTTCTCTCCAGTATACTTTCATTGCAAAAGTAGAGGCGAACAACGTACTAGTTAAAAACAAAATATCTAGTCTACCCGTGGCCAAGGGTGGAAACTCTTGAATTCAGTGCCTATAAGAGTTCTGAAAGTCCTTGAACCCAGTGTCTAAAATTCTGAAAGTACCTGTAAAAGTTCTGAATTCAGTACCTTTAAAAGTTTTGAAAGTCCTTGAAAAATGCACAAGCCCTGATCATATACCTGTCAGTCCTGTAAAAGTTCTGAATTCAGTACCTTTAAAAGTTTTGAAAGTCCTTGAAAAATGCACAAGCACTGTTAGTCCTGTAAACTACGGTAACATTAACGGCTACTCGGTGCTGTTTGATTTTTCCAAGTATTTCACCCCGCAAAGAGACTTATCTGTGAAACGCTCCTCATTGCAGTCACATTTGTTTGCAGGATTCAGAGGTTGTTTTTGTGTGGACGTCCTCCTAAAGAAAAAGCAGATTTTAGCCTGAAGGATTACATACTCCACCCAAAGATGAAGGTAACCGAAAAGTTAGGGGAAGTAAGGTAAAGGGAAGATAGCCTCTAACGCTGTTATAGTGAAAGTGAGGTGAGACCGATTCTTCCAGTTTTGGTAGTTCTCAAAATGAGAGTTGGAATCATTAGGCACTCTTTAATAGAGTGTCGCTTTTACTAACATTTTGACATTCAAATCATCGGCGTTGGTATGAATAAAGTTATCGATTAAGAATCAATCAATCATTTAATTAACTGTTTAATTAGCTGCTCTATTAATTAATCGGAGCGAGTTAAATTCAAAATCCCAATTTGTAGGAAAACAATGAATGTATTTAAGAATTACCCGTAAGTTTTTTGGTAGTCACAGAAGTACATTTGAACATCGTTATGACAATTTTATAACTAAATTATTAAACGTTTCAATTCGAACTTTTTAAAGACATGCTTCACTTTAAAGATGTATTGAAGAAGAACCGTAAGTGTTCGAAGTCTTTGAGTGAACATTTCTAAGAGGAGCGAAAATGTCTGGATTGTCGTACGTACATCTAGCTTTTTGTCACAAATAAAAACGTGAGTGGCTGAGCTAGACTGTCTAGTAAGTTTTTTGTTTGTCTTTGTTGTCTTCCTCTTTTAATATACGAAACTGTTCTAACTGACACCATGACCGTCGTAGCGGTAGCCTTAATTTCGTTGTAACTTTGTTGCAAATGTGTTTTCAATCTTTTTAGCACCCGACGCAACTTCTCTGTATCGAAGTTTAGAAAATGTTCTCACACCACCATTCAGACATCTATCATCAATGGTTTCTCCTTCAGAAGACCGTGGTAGCGGTATCCTCTTTATAACTTTGTTTGATGCAAATTTGTTTTCAACCATTTTTGTACCCAGTGCAACTTCTCTGTTACGTTCTGTTCTTACACCAGTAACCAGTCATGTATCAACAATGGTTCTCCCTTTACAATACCATGGTTGCAGTGCTGGACTGCCCGATCAATTTCTCCTTGTCTGAAGCGATCTTGTTTACAACATTGGCCAACGAATTGTTTAGCACTGCTTTTTACCACCCAGATTCTCTGTACCAGCCTGTTCTTACCCAGTAACCTGTCATGTATCAACAAAGGTTCTCCCTTTAGAATACCATGGTTGCAGTGCTGGACTGTCCAATCAACTTCTCCTTGTCTGAAGCGATCTTGTTTACAACATTGGCCAACGAATTGTTTAGTGCTGCTTTTTACCACCCAGATTCTCTGTACCAGTCTTTTCTTACACCAGTAACCTGTCATGTATCAATGATTGTTCTTCTTTTACAATACCCTGGTGGCAGTACTGAAATGCCCCATCAACTCCTCCATCAACATTGATCAATGAATTGTACAATACTGCTTTTTAGTACCCAGCTTCTCCGTGCCAGTCGATTTGTGTTTTACACTATAGTGTCAATAGTTCTCCCTTTAAAAAGATTGTAATGGCAATGCCGGACCACCAGATCAACTTTTTCTTTGGTTTTTGTCTTTGTTTTAACATTGACCACCGCGTTGTACGAAATTGATAACATTGTTACGTTCGTTAATAATTCTCTCTTAAGAAAACCGTGGTGTCGGTGCTGGACTGTCTGATCAGCCCCCAGTGGCCCTACCTCCCGGAGAGGAAAGAGAGGTATAGCAGCAAGACGGAGGAGGAGGGGATCGAGCGGGCGTGGAGCAGTGTCCCGGATGACCCACTCAATTACCACTTCCTGTATCACGTGCTGGACGCTGATGAACAAGGACACCCACCCAAGGTCAATGGCGCCAGGAACCCACAATTTAAACAGTCTTCTAAATCTGCTCTTCACTACATCGCAGACAGTAACAACAAGGTAATACCTTTGGTGTATGATATAGTAATAAAACCCACAGCTTAAACAGTCCTCTTAATCTGCTCTTCACTACATCGCAGACAGTAACAATAAGGTAACACCTTTGGTACTATAATATAGTAATAAAACTCTTATGTCCTCTAACTCAGCTCTTCACTACATCGCAGACAGCAACAACAAGGTAATACTTTTGATGAGTAATGTAGCAAAAAGTATCCACAATTTAAACATTCCTCTAAATCAGCTCTTTACTAAATGTACGACAGGGACGTTAAGGTAATACCTTCGATGCATAGTACTGCAATAAACCATTAGTTTAAACAGTTGATTGTCAAAATTAACTTTTAACTACACCGCAGGCAACAACAATGAAGTAGTTCTTATTGTGTATGTAATATCGGTTATGGTTGTTCGATTTATAAGTTAGGTAATGTAGAAATAGGGAAGTTGCTGGAGAAATTCTTGTATATAAAGGCCTTGCATGAAGAAATGTAAGAAAGTTAGTACTTAATGGTTTTGAACCTTTTTTTGGAAAAAGATTGAAAGGAGATTTACACATCTATTTAGTGGTACACTTCCCTCTCTTTTAGACGTTAAAACAAAATTTAGCAGTTCCATAAATCACGTGTACTCGATACATTAGCTAGCAACTTTGAACTTTGGCTTAGAGAAAGCAATTGTAGGCGAAAAAGTTCGGACAGTTTGTAAGAATGTTGCGTAACTCGATGGAAAAATTAGTGTTCTTGAATGGAGCACTTATTAATTTTTATTCGATATATTGAGAAATCAGTAGTTCCAAAGGATAACGAATTTTTAGAAGCTATGAAAAGTTGTGTTACAAAATAAAAAGAAGCCCCTGGAGAGAATTGAACTCTCGACCCCTGGTTTACAAGACCAGTGCTCTAACCACTGAGCTACAGAGGCGTTGTGTAACTGTAGATTGTTTTCTACGATATTTAACTAGTACTCGTAGGCTCATTTTTCTCGAATTTAATACATTGTCGTAGTTACTAGGAGTTATCAATCTAGTAAAAATGAGAGTTTATTTGAATAATTAACGAGAACGACGGTAGTACAGAAAGTTTGTTTACCATTTCTCTTACTATTCTTCTTCTTCTTCCTCTTCATATTGATGTGTTTTAATTCAGCTCTCTCTCTCTCTCTCTAATACTTAATCGGCTTTGAAGTTCGATTTCGAGAAATCCAGCTGTATAGGTGAAAAACTGAGGAAGATTCGCAAGAAAGCACTGTATATTCCAGAAAATCTAGTTTTGCAGCAAAATCTTGGGAATTCGGTAACTACATTTTTTACGACCTTTTTAAAAAAATGGCACACAGAAAAAACCAAGCCCCTGGAGAGAATTGAACTCTCGACCCCTGGTTTACAAGACCAGTGCTCTAACCGCTGAACTACAGAGGCACTGTTATATCATATACAGTTTTTTTAGAATTATGAACTTGTATTCAAAGACTCATTTTTGTCAAGTATAGTAAATTGTCGTGGCAACAATGAGTTTCAAGCTTAGAAAAAAGACTACTCATTTGAAATTACTGATTTTAATAACGAAAACAACAAACAACAAAAAATCAGCAAATGAAATGTCAAACCAATTTATCGGTTTTTGATTTGTAAGCTTTTGCCTGTTGGTAATTCTTTACTTTAACTTTCAAATTAGAAGACACAACAAATCAAAACGTCAGCATATTTGTTCGTAAAAATCAAGTCATTAAACGTTTTATCATAGACTGAATGATATCGTTGTTAAAAGTGGCACTAGTTTACCTTTCCTTCAGTCAACGCTAATACTAAAAATTCAATATTTAGTATATACTATTTTAGAGCGAAGCATTTTAAAACAACCAAAAATAAGAAAGGTAAAAAATATGAACTCTCCACTACCGTTGAGCTCCAGAAATCGAACTTATAGGAAATAAGGGAAAAAAAGTTTAGCCATTGAGTTACAGAGGCATTGATGTTAATTTAGGTCGTTGAGTTGAAATAATAATTCACAAGGAAAACGTGTTACAAAAAACAAGATGAACAAAAAGGTTTCTTGAAATCCAGTGGAGAGAACTGAACTCTCGACCCCTGGTTTACTAGACCAGTGCTCTGACCACTGAGCTACAGAGGCTGTGCTTTTAACTTCGGTCGTTGAGTTGAAATCATTTAAAATGAAATGGAATAAGAAGAAAAAGATTTCTTTAGAGCCTCTGGAGAGAATTGAACTCTCGACCCCTGGTTTACTAGACCAGTGCTCTGACCACTGAGCTACAGATGCTGTGCTTTTCATTTCAGTCGTTGAGTTGAAATTATTTGAAAATGAAATGGAATACAACTAAAAATGAATTGTAAGAGCCTCTGGAGAGAATTAAACTCTCGACCCCTGGTTTACTAGACCAGTGCTCTGACCACTGAGCTACAGAGGCTGTGCTTTTCATTTCCGTCGTTGAGTTGAAATCGTTTAAAACGAAATGGAATAAGAAGAAAAAGATTTCTATAGAGCCTCTGGAAAGAAATGAACTTTTGATCCCTGGTTTACAAGACCAGTGCTCTGACCACTGAGCTACAGAGGCTGTGCTTTTCATTTCCGTCGTTCAGTTGAAATCGTTTAAAATGAAATGGAAAAAGAAGAAAAAGATTTCTATAGAGCCTCTGGAGAGAATTGAACTCTCGACCCCCGGTTTACTAGACCAGTGCTCTGACCACTGAGCTACAAAGGCTGTACTTTTCATTTTGGTCATTAAATTGAAATCACTTACCAGTGAAATAGAATATGAAAAAAAAATTGTAAAAGCCTCTGGAGAGAATTGAACTCTCGACCCCTGGTTTACTAGACCAGTGCTCTGATCACTGAGCAACAAAGGCTGTGCATTCCTTTGGGTCGTTAAGTTGAAATCATTTAAAAATGAAATGGAATATGAATAAAAAAGAATTGCAAAAGCCTCTGGAGAGAATTGAACTCGCGACCCCTGGTTTACAAGACCAGTGCTCTGACCACTGAGCTACAGAGACTGTGCTTTTCATTTCAGTCGTTGAGTTGAAATCATTTAAAATGAAATGGGAAAAGAAGAAAAAGATTTCTATAGGGTCTCTGGATATAACTGAACTTCTTGACCCCTGGTTTACAAGACCCGAGCTCTCTGACCACTGAGCTACAGAGGCTGTGCTTTTCATTTTGGTCTTTAAATTGAAATCACTTACCAATGAAATAGAGTATGAAAAAAAATTGTAAAAGCATCTGGTGAGAATTGAACTCTCGACCCCTGGTTTATCAGGCAAGTGCTCTGGCCACTGAGCTACAGAGGCCGTGCTTTTCATTGTATTTCGGTCGTTGAGTTAAAAATATTTAAAAATGAAAAGGAATTTGAATAAAAAAAAAATTGTATGAGCCTCTGAAGATAATTGAACTCTCGACCCCTGGTTTACAAGACCAGTGCTCTGACCACTGAGCTACAGAGGCTGTGCTTTTAACTTCGGTCGTTGAGTTAAAAATATTTAAAACTGAGAAGGAATTTGAATAAAAAAAAAGAATTGTAAGAGCCTCTGAAGATAATTGAACTCTCGACCCCTGGTTTACAAGACCAGTGCTCTGACCGCTGAGCTACAGAGGCTGTGCTTTTCATTTCAGTCGTTGAGTTGAAATCATTTAAAATGAAATGGATAAAGAAGAAAAATATTTCTATAGGGCCTCTGGATATAACTGAACTTCTCGACCCCTGGTTTACAAGACCAGTGCTCTGACTACTGAGCTACAGAGGCTGCATGTACTTTTCATTTTGGTCATTAATTTGAAATCACTTACCAATGAAATAGAATATGAAAAAAAAATTGTAAAAGCCTCTGGAGAGAATTGAAATCTCGACCCCTGGTTTACTAGACCAGTGCTCTGATCACTGAGCAACAAAGGCTGTGCTTTCATTTCGGTCATTGAGTTGAAATCATTTAAAAATGAAATGGAATATGAATAAAAAAGAATTGCAAAAGCCTCTGGAGAGAATTGAACTCTCGACCCCTGGTTTACTAGACCAGTGCTCTGACCACTGAGCTACAGAGGCTGTGCTTTTCATTTCGGTCGTTGAGTTGAAATTATTTAAAAATGAAATGGAATATAACTAAAAATGAATTGTAAAAGCCTCTGGAGAGAATTGAACTCTCGACCCCTGGTTTACTAGACAAGTGCTCTGGCCACTGAGCTACAGAGGCCGTGCTTTTCATTGCATTTCGGTCGTTGAGTTAAAAATATTTAAAAATGAAAAGGAATGTGAATAAGAAAAAGAATTGTAAGAGCCTCTGAAGATAATTGAACTCTCGACCCCTGGCTTACAAGACCAGTGCTCTGACCACTGAGCTACAGAGGCTGTGCTTTTAATTTCGGTCGTTGAGTTAAAAATATTTTAGAAAAGGAATTTGAATAAAAAAAGAATTGTAAGAGCCTCTGAAGATAATTAGACTCTTGAAATTAAATGGAATAAGAAGAAAAGAAGAAAAAGATTTCTATAGGGCCCCTTGAGAGAACTGAAGGTTACAAGACCAGTAGTCTGACCACTGAGCTACGGAGGCTGTACTTTTCATTTCGGTCGTTGAGTTGAAATAATTTACAAACGAAAAGAAATATGAA